>WSYH01005396.1:0-44877 GCA_036426205.1 Ascaphus truei
GGGGGGGAGTGAGAGAGACAGGGAGTGAGAGAGATGGGAGAGAGGGAGACGGGAGAGACAGAAAGACGGGCTAGAGAGATAGGAGAGACATGGGGGAGTGAGAGAGAGACAGAGAGAGAGAGACGGTAGAGAGAGAGACGGGGGAGGGAGAGAGAGAGACGGGAGAGAGAGAGAGAGACGGGAGAGAGAGAGAGAGACGGGGGAGTGAGAGAGAGACAGGGGAGTGAGAGAGACGGAGGGAGTGAGAGAGACGGAGGGAGTGAGAGAGAGACAGGGGAGTGAGAGAGACGGAGGGACAGAGATGGTAGAGAGAGATACGGTAGTGAGAGATAGAGAGACGGGGAGTGAGAGAGAGACGGGGGAGTGAGAGAGAGATGGGGGAGTGAGAGAGAGACGGGGGAGTGAGAGAGAGACGGGGGAGTGAGAGAGACGGGGGGAGTGAGAGAGACAGGGGGAGTGAGAGAGAGAGAGAGACGGGAGAGAGAGATGGGAGAGAGATGGGGGAGTGAGAGAGAGACAGAGAGAGAGACGGTAGAGAGAGAGACGGGGAGGGAGAGAGAGAGAGACTGGAGAGAGAGAGAGACGGGAGAGAGAGAGAGACGGGAGAGAGAGAGAGAGACAGGGGAGTGAGAGAGACGGAGGGAGTGAGAAAGACGGAGGGAGTGAGAGAGAGACAGGGGAGTGAGAGAGACGGAGGGAGTGAGAGAGAGACGGGGGGAGTGAGAGAGACGGAGGGAGTGAGAGAGAGAGATGGGAGAGAGAGATGGGAGAGAGATGGGGGAGTGAGAGAGAGACGGTAGAGAGAGAGACGGGGGACAGAGAGAGACGGGGGAGAGAGATGGGGGAGTGAGAGAGACGGGGAGTGAGAGAGACGGGAGAGAGAGAGATGGGAGAGAGATGGGGGAGTGAGAGAGAGACAGGGGGAGTGAGAGAGAAGTCAGGAATCTCGCTTTAAAACTAACTGGAACAAGATGTTACACCCACGCCAAAGCGAGATAAAAAGAGAAGAGATTCTCAATTCGCCGCTACATGGTCGCTGCTATGAGTATGGGAAAAAACAAAGCACCGGATTACTGCCTGGACGACCTAAACCCTTGGGCTATGAATTTAGCTAATTCTTAAAAAAAAAAAAAAGCAGGAAAGAGGGGGTCAGACCTTTATATGTCCAAAAACCATCAGGTGCGTACATACTATGGATATATCTATAATATATATCATAATGAAATATATCTCTATATGAGTCAAGTATATATATATAGATACACATTTGCTGTTTCTTTCGATCTAGCGATATGTTGGCATCGATACTTTTGTTTCAATATTTAAAGGTACGATACTTCGAAGGCATTTTAAATTAAAATTTGCTGTTTTCTCTTATTTTTGAAATTTTGTTAGGTATTTTTCAAGTGAAATATTGTAGGCCTTAAAGGTTCGTAGGCCTAGCGATCTTGTGCCCAGTCCCTAATATATAAAGCGCCCGTGCTGTATACAGGTTCTCAAACACACAGGTACAGCAGGATGTTATAGGTACAAACTAGATGCTGTATGAGCCGATGCGTTGCATAGGCAACACTTCAGGGGAAAGCCCCTCGGAAACACAGGAAGCACATGCAAGTCACGTGATGCTGTCAGCCTCCATGTTTGACTGCTGCACAACAGCACCGGTGTGAGGAGCAGGCTGAGCTTCCCCGCTAGACTCGGGCAACAGCGGGCTAACATAAACGTGCATCATGGTGTATGTAAAACGTATATCATATGATGGTTGTTGCCGTTTCTCCAATATCTGACGATAGATGCGTATTATGGACCCCCCCCATCCTTTAGCGTGCTGTGCCCATTCAAAGATGGGAGGCGGTGGTGGCGTGGTACGTCGACCGGAGCCGAGAGAGAGAGTGAGAGAGAGACAATCGGAAGACAAGAAGAGCGACGGAGGAGAAGAGACAGGTTGGTAGGAGTTGAAGTCGAGAAACGGGTAGAATGAGAGCAAGAGGTGAGTAGAGAGGGAGGGGAGAGAGAGAATGGAGAGGAGATGGGGGAGTGAAGAGATGGAGTATGGGATAGAGAGAGAAGGGGGACAGAGAGAAGACGGGGAGAGAGATGGGGGAGTGAGAAGAGACGGGAGTGAGAGAGACGGGAGAGAGAGAGAGATAGGGAGAGAGATGGGGCAGTAGAGTAGAATGGGACGATGAGGAGAGGAGAGAAGAGAGAGAGAGAAGGGAGAGCGGGGAGTGAGAGAGACGGGGGAGTGAGAGAGACATGGGAGTGAGAGAGACGGGGGAGTGAGAGAGAGACAGGGGGAGTGAGAGAGAGACAGGGGGATGAGGAGAGACAGGGGGAGTGAGAGAGACGGGAGAGATTGGCAATAGTACATTAATATTACAGTGGTAACGGTGTTTCCCCACCCAATCGCAGATAGGGGCCATTACAGGGTGTGTGGTGCATATACTACACGTAGAGAAAACCCGCACAGCTAGTGTTAACCACAGTGAAGTGCTGACTGGATGGAGACGTGATTTGTATCATATGAAAGAAAAAAAACCCAGTCTTCCAGCACTCAATCACAACAAATGTATAATTGTAATTTAAAATACTTTATAATAACTATGATAAAAAATAGGTGTTTAAAACAAGATTAAATGGTATGTTTCAACAGCACGGACTGTATCTTGATATACCCCCCTATGGTTGGGTGGGTAGATGTTGAATAATCAGATCCCTAATAAATACCGGGATCAGTCGTCTATAGGTTATAGCTACCTAAAGTATAGGGAAGGAGCCTATCAGAGCCCACTTGGGGAAGGACAGTCTCAATTTGAGTGTATCAGGGCGTATAATACGCACTAAATTGATACACTAAGGGTATATACAATAGCCACACTGTGCATAATGTGCGATAGGTAATCCTGTGTGGTTCTGCCGCCTGATTGAAGTTGACACTNNGGTGGCTACATATACTCACCAGCGCTGTCAAGGCCAGGTCTATAATGAAGACCTGTATAGCCCACACTACTCGAAATAAGTGCAGACTAGTAGGCAGATACTAAGGTAAGATATAGGGTTGTTGGCATAACTGAGGCATAGGATAGAATCACCAAATCACCTGTACTACAAACGATGTTTAATGTGGAAACACCTTATATAACAGTGTTAATACAGAAGTATTCTAGAGGTGGTGAATACCAACTTAGGCACACCCTTGCTTCTGTCAGTAATGGTATCAGTGGTATCTGTCAATCAAAAACTGCGGGTGCATTATATTCTGAAACCAACGGGAAAACGCTGTGTTATGAGCCAAATGCAAACACCCTGCACACATCGGCAATTCACCCTTAAAATAACAAGGTGGTATGGTGCGCAAAGAAGGTGGGTAGCATGGATGCAGCCTCCACAGTGTTGGTAGTGGCACAGCTAAAGTCAGCGCTGACCAGTGAGGCTGTTATATGTAATTAACAGCTTGACTCACTGAGAAACTGCTCAGCAGGTGACAGATAGATACACATTAAGAAATGCCAACAATCACAGCTGATACACAAGTAGGGTATAAGGAGGTCAATAATGGGGTTAGGTCAAAAAAGCCCATATACACCCCACCCCCCTCAATATAAGGCTGGTATATATCAATTACCAAATGGATTGAGCCGGTCTAACTGCTAATCGCATAGTCCCCTATATCAGCGCTGATCCTGGTTATATCAGCGCTGATATGCTCGAGGACATGCCTGTCTCAGAAGTGAGTGACTCAGTGACCCCTCAAGGCTGGAGGATCCCGTGATAGGATAGTGAAGCGCGATCCAGAATGAACACACACAGCGAGGGAAGCTGTTAGTATAATAGCGTGGATTAATATCCATGTACTGCTACATTTGAATAAACAGAGCTTCCCGCGTGTGCAGGAGGTGAGTGGCCGACGCGCGCGTTTCACGTGTAAAACGCTTCTTCAGGGCACGTAGGGGGAGGTCCCTGCGTGTGGAGGTAGGTTTATATAGTCAACGTGAAAGTTTCTGTAATCACACTTAACCCCTTCGTTACTGGTGCAAGACAGATAGAGTATCCCACTGCTAAGAGTGCACTGTATGTGGTCTGCAACTTGTAACCGCTTAGTTGCCAGATTCAATATGCCCATAAACTGTTGCTAAAGTGTAAGACTCGTTGCAAAACTATCATGGGCTGAATAACTGTGGCTACAGTAATGTTTGTCTATGTGATGCATTGCTGTTTAATTGCTCACATTAGCTGGGGGTTTAGTGTAGTAAAATTTGATATTCATTGTAAGTAGTGATGGTTAGTCACTGTTAGTAATGGAGGTATATCTATGATTGTAGACCATACCTTTTGCAGATACACTGTATTCCATCAATCATGAATAATAAAGAAATGAATGAAATGCACACTTTGTCCTTGTATCATTTTTGCTAGTAGTTCATTTTTAATGATTTTTAATGTTATAATTTTATGAATGTAGGTTGTTGAAGGCTGCTATGTAACTATCTATATACTGCAAATAGTACAGAAGCAAATACATGGGAGTAAACCCATGAATATAGATCTTAGTGGGCAGGGGGTTCTGATCGTTTCTGGTTCAAGGGTTGTAGGGTTTATATAAAAGGGCTGAAGACAAAGCCCTCATTAAGTCCAGATGGGCTCAATGTTCCCAGTGTATAAATCCACCTTGATTCGATCTTTAGTAGTTCATTGTCCCAGTCCCCACGTCTGATTCCTGGAGAGAATTGATCTATCCCCATAAAGGTGATGGCTTTTAGGTCTCCCGGTTGACACTTATTTACATGATTAGCCACTGGGGTATCCAATTTATTCCAGATAGATCCTACATGTTCCAGAATCCGTATTTTTAGTGGACGGCGGGTTTTGCCCACGTACTTTTTTCCACATTTACATGTTCCCATATAAATTACTCCTGGTGTATTGCAATTTATGAATTTGTGGTGCATATACCTGCTGGCAACAGGAGGGCTGAGTCATCCGCTGATGGTAGTGGGGACACAGGAACAGACTTCTGGGGTTCATACCCCACATATCTCCTTAGAAGTGCAGCGCCTCCATCTGCCGTGGACTCCAGGAGCTGAAGGTGATCTCCCACGGCAGAACTTATTACCTCTCACCCCAGTAAGGTCACGCACTAGGCAGGAGGTATATTGCAAAACAGGAACGGGTTTATTACTACACTTCTGCAGTAACAGTTACTTAGCAGTCTTCTGCCGGATACAGTCTGTCAGATTCACTGGATGATGGTCCCTGGACCGCCACTAGAGGCCAAGGGCACCGCAGCCATCCTAGCTCTTCCCCACCTCCCTAGCAGAGGCAGAGGTATTGATCCACACTCACTCCTCCCTGGAGGGAAGAGCACATGGGTAGGCCCCAGTCTCAGGCTCCCAGTTGTGTGACCTGCCTTCCTCAGAGGGAAGGAACAACCCCTAACTTTAGGGCGGTCCTGCCCTTAAGTACAGCCAGGAGGCGGCGACCCCGTTGTCCCAGCTACAATAGGATTTGCCACCCCCTGCTGTCATTCAAGTGAAGTACCAAAGGTGAAGGGGAAAACCCCATACCAACTACTGACAACCTGATAGTACCAGGGTTTACTGCCAGCCCATTGGGTAGAATAGTAGACAGGGGGTACCCCTCTACACTCTCCCTTTGGTGGATTCCCAACGACCCCGCTACACAGTCATAAATTCTGAGCGACCCCCACAAATTTGCCAATGACCCCTACGGAGACAGCGAGCCACGGGTTGTGCACCCCATGCTGTAAGCAATGTTTCTGGGAATTATATTGATGTGTATATATATATGTGTGTGTGTGTAACGGTGTTTCCCCCGCCCCCCCCAATCGCATATCGGGGGCCATTACTAGGTATATGTGGTGCATACCTGCTGGTAACAAGAGGGCTGAGTCATCCGCGGTAACTTTAGGACTCAGAAACAGGCTTCTGGGGTCCATACCCCACGTAATACTTAGCAGTGCAGCGCCATCTGCCGTAGGCTCCAGGGATATGGAGGCGATCTCCCACGGTAGAACTGTAAGTCTCCCCCCTATTAGATCACACACCAGGCCAGAGGCAGGGCCATCTTAACAACATTAGGGGCCCCCGGGCAAAGCAGTGCATGAGGCCCTGCATACACTGTCGCTCCCAGCCTCCCACGCGCTCACTAGCAGCAACAGGCACCGGAAGTGCTGCACTGCTAGGGTGCCGGGCGGGCGGAGAGAGAGCGGAGCCGGAGTGCCGGGCGGGGGGAGAGCGAGTAGGGTTGCCAGGTGGCTTGTCCAAAAATACTGGACACAATGGTGAAAGGTGTGACGCACGCGAGAATCGTTAGTGGGGAAGAATGTTATTTATAAATGACCTGACTGTTATATCATTTGTTCTAAATTTCACTCCAAGTATTCACCAATTTGCACCAATTTATATTCTTAGCTCAAACGAATTCTGGAAGAGGGGCACGATCCTTGGTTACGATGTTGTTAACCCCTCACAATCCAGAACCGCTGACATTGTAGCTTGGACGTATCTTGGTGAATCTTAGATTAATCTGACTGGGATTGCGCTGCAGGCATCTTTATAGGGTTAAGGGTGCTATTCCTAACATACACACCCAATCTTCTCGTGGGAACAACTTTTCTCACCTATCCCAGACTTGCCAGGAGTTCATAGAACGGGAAGAAGTTGCTTTCCGGTTTGCTAAGAGCATGAGTTAACCTCACACCTGAGCTACTTAGCATACCGGGCCCAGACCCTTACCTGGCGACAGCAAGTCTGGGGTTTGGCTACCAAGTGTGAAGCGCCCATACTTCACACCGGTATCTGGTACTTGGGAATAATTCGGCCACCCTAACACCTAGGGTCTCTGAGGCTTTTCAACTCAGAACTCTAGACACTGGGGCACCGATTTAGCAGGGTGTCCTTTGAAGTATGGAGATGAAAAATCCCTCAGCTCTTTCATCCATAACATATGGGCATGTTAATGGATTCATTGCCGGACCGGCAGGAAAGGGTTCCTGCCTTTACATTTAAAACACCATTGGAATACAGTTTATTTATATATGTATGTTCTGTAGGTGCAACAAATATAAATCTTATATGTATGGTCATGGTTTCTTTTTACCTAGCTGTACTACAAAAATTAGAGTGCTAGCTTTTTTCTAACGCAAGTTATCCACTTAATTGAAGGGGCTATGTGATGTAGGTTGCGGTTTCACCTAGAATCGGTCTTGGTTACAAGCCGGCATACGATGTCTCCGTGCTGGCTTTGATCGGTAACCGCAGACACGCACCCCCAATTCCCCTTAAGTGGATAACAAGACAGCAGGATACCATTTATCAAGAAGGCACTTAAGCTAAATCACAGACCACTCATTCAATTGACTTTGCGGTTTCAACGTCTGTGGTCTGGAAATGGATACCTATCTTTAATGCAGCTACTTACTCGTAGGCACACTTCTTCAATTTAGCGCTTGGCACAGCGCTAGAAGCTCCCCCTTGTGTCTCAAATACTGTTAGCACATTTCTCATTCATTCATTTAACTGCAGCTAGCTTCTGAGCTGCAAAACAGGGACAATAAAGGTAGTGTAGGAAAACATGGTATTAGGGTGACAATACATTTTAACCCCTTCTGTCCCAACACGGTATAGGGTTAACCAGCCCGGCATAATACCTTTATTAATGGCCTGGTTAACCCTTTCACCGCCACACTGGGGTCTTGCCCGAATCGTACTCACAAGTGCAGCGCCTACATCTCTTGCAGTCCCCATGTGTATGGGGAGAAGTCTCTGCAAGAGAATCTCTTTACCTTCTTCCCAATAGACTTCACTCTCAGGCCAGAAGTATAGTAAAACACAGATTTGTTTATTCTCCCCTTATTCATCACAGCAGTAGATCTCAGCTCGTAGGGCTTCCACCCTCAGGGTGTTCCTGGACCTCACTCCCAGCCAAAGGGCACCAGGAGCCGTCCCAGGTCTTCCTTTACTCTCTGGTAGAGTAAGGGGAACAGTCTCCCACCGCTCCCCTAAGGGAGGTCACACAGTGTATAGAAGCCCTGCACACTGCACCCGGGTAGACCAGCCTCTCTCACGGTAGAGGCAACACAGCCTAAATACAGGAAGTGCAGTGCCTTAAATACAGATCCAGTAGGAACCACCGCTGTGCCTCCGATTGGACACAAGGCCTGATTACACTACCTTCTCTGACTCAATGCGCTGCTATGAGTGGGGAAAACCCATGATTACTCCTGGCAACCTACCCTTGCTAGGAATTACTGCCAGGAGGAGGGCAGACCTTTAGTCCAAAACCAATCAGGGCTACATACATATATATATATATATATATATATATATATATATATATATATATATACACACATTTGCTTGTTTCTTTCGATACTAGCGATATTTGGCATCGATACTTTTGTTTCAATATTTAAAGGTATCGATACTTCGAAGGCATTTTAAATTAAAATTTGCTGTTTTCTCTTATTTTTGAAATTTTGTTTAGGTATTTTTTCAAGTGAAATATTGTAGGCCTTAAAGGTTCGTAGGCCCTAGGCACTGTGCCCAGTCGGCCTAATATATAAAGCGGCCCTGCATGTATACAGGTCTCAAACACACAGGTACAGCAGGAGTTAATAGGTACAACTAGATGCTGTATGAGCTCGATGCGTTGCCTAGGCAACACTGTCAGGGGAAGCCCCTCGGAAACACAGGGAAGCACATGCAAGTCACGTGATGCTGTCAGCCTCCATGTTTGATGCTGGCACACAGCACCGGGGTGAGGAGAAGGCTGAGCTTCCCAGCTAGACTGCGGGCACACGGGCTAACAATAAACGTGCATCATGGTGTATGTAAAACGTATATCATATGATATGGTGTGTTGCCGTTTCTCCAATATCTGACGCATAGATGCGTATTATGGACCCCCCCCATCCTTTAGCGTGCTGTGCCCATTACAAAGATGGCGGCGGTGGGTGCGGGTGACTCGACCTGGCCGGGGTGACGTGTGGATCCGCGCGCAGGCGGTGGATGATGACGCACATAGTTTGGGGAGCTGCTGCTGTTGCTGCTGGTGGGGAGATGGAGGAGGAGAAGGAGTCACTGCGCAGGCAGATCCGCAGCCTACAGGGTGAGATATGTGTGTGTGTGTGTGTGTGTGTGTGTGTGTGTGTGTGTGTGTGTGTGTGTGTGTGTGTGTGTGTCACTGTCACTGTGTGTCACTGTCACTGTGTGTCACTGTCACTGTCACTGTGTGTCACTGCCACTGTGTGTGTCACTGTCACTGTGTGTGTGCCTCTGCGGAGGGAGATCCGGAGCTTACAGGGGGCGTGTATGTGTGTCACTGACTGTGTGTGTGAGAGGCTGAGATTCTGTGACTGTGTAAGTGGCACTCACTGACTCTGTGTGTGTGTGTGTGTGTGTGTCAGTGTCACTCTCACTCACTGTGTCACTCTCACTCACTGTGTCACTCTCACTCACGGTGTCACTCTCACTCACTGTGTGTCAGTGTCACTCACTGTGTGTCAGTGTCACTCACTGTGTGTCAGTGTCACTCACTCACTGACTGTGTGTGTGTGTGTGTCAGTGTCACTCACTGACTGTGTGTCAGTGTCACTGACTGTGTGAGAGACTGAGATTCTGTGACTGTGTGTCTATGTCAGTCTCACTCACTGTGTCACTCTCACTCACTGTGTCATCTCCCACTGTTTTCACTCACTCACTGTGTCACTCTCACTCACTGTGTGTCAGTGTCACTCACTGTGTGTCCATGCACTCACTCACGGCATGTGTGTGTGTGTGTCATGGTCACTCACTGACTGTGTGTCAGTGTCACTGACTGTGTGAGAGACTGAGATTCTGTGACTGTGTGTCTGGCAGTTCACTCACTGTGTCACTCTACACTCACACTGTGTCACTCTCACTCACTGTGTGTCAGTGTCACTCACTGTGTGTCAGTGTCACTCACTGTGTGTGTGTCAGTGTCACTCACTCACTGACTGTGTGTGTGTCATTGTCACTCACTGACTGTGTGTATTGCCTTGTGCTATTGCGGAGCACAAGAGAAGCAGTTGTGTCTTGCACGTGGCGCACAGCTGCACAAGAGAAGCACTTGTGGCGCACCGCTGCACAAGAGAAGCAGTTGTGTCTTGCACGTGGAGCACCGCTGCACAAGAGAAGCAGTTGTGGCTCGCACGTGGCGCACCGAAGAGAAGCAGTTGTGGCTCGCACGTGGCGCCACGCTGCACAAAAAGAGAAGCAGTTGTGGCTCGCACGTGGCGCACCGCTGCACAAGAGAAGCAGTTGTGGCTCGCACGTGGCGCACCGCTGCACAAGAGAAGCAGTTGTGGCTTGCACGTGGCGCACCGCTGCACAAGAGAAGCAGTTGTGGCTCGCACGTGGCGCGCCGCTGCACAAGAGAAGCAGTTGTGGCTCGCACGTGGCGCACCGCTGCACAAGAGAAGCAGTTGTGGCTCGCACGTGGCGCACAGAGATAGAGAGACGGTTGAGTGAGAGAGAGACGGGGGGAGTGAGAGGGAGACGGGGGGAGTGAGAGAGACAGGGAGTGAGAGAGATGGGAGGGAGGGAGACGGGAGAGAGAGAGAGACGGGCTGGCGACTGGAGAGACATGGGGGAGTGAGAGAGAGACAGAGAGAGAGACGGTAGAAAGAGAGACGG
The DNA here is from genome assembly GCA_036426205.1 of Ascaphus truei. Classification (NCBI taxonomy): domain Eukaryota; kingdom Metazoa; phylum Chordata; class Amphibia; order Anura; family Ascaphidae; genus Ascaphus; species Ascaphus truei. Next base: position 10,677 of record WSYH01005396.1, read on the forward strand.
GTGAGGGAGAGAGAGAGAGACGGAGAGAGAGAGAGAGATGGGGGAGTGAGAGAGAGACAAGGGAGTGAGAGAGACGGGAGGGAGTGAGAGAGACGGAGGGAGTGAGAGAGAGACAGTGGAGTGAGAGTGAGAGAGAAGGAGGGAGGAGGGAGAGAGACGGTAGAGAGAGATACGGGAGTGAGAGATAGAGAGACGGGAGAGAGAGAGAGAGAGAGACGGTGTTAGAGAGATGGGAGAGACATGGGGGAGTGAGAGAGAGACAGAGAGAGAGGAGGTTTTAGGTAGGGTGTAGGGAGAGACGGGGGGAGGGAGAGAGAGAGAGAGAGACGGAGGGAGTGCAGAGAGACGGAGGGAGTGAGAGAGATGGAGGGAGTGAGAGAGATGGGAGAGAGAGGGGGGAGTGAGAGAGAGACGGTAGAGAGAGGAGAGGAAGAGGGGGAGAGATGAGAGGAGAACGGGCGAGATAGATGGGGGAGTGAGAGAGACGGGGAGTGAGAGAGACGGGAGAGAGAGAGAGATGGGAGAGAGACTGTGGGAGGGGGGAGTGAGAGAGAGACAGGGGGAGTGAGAGAGCCGGGGAAGTGAGAGAGCCGGGAGAGAGAGAGAGATGGAAGAAAGATGGGGGAGTGAGAGAGAGACAAGGGGAGTGAGAGAGACGGGAGAGAGAGAGAGACGGGGGAGGGAGTGAGAGAGAGACGGGTGAGTGAGAGAGAGACGTGGGGAGGTGAGAGAGAGACGGGGGAGTGAGAGAGACGGAGTGAGAGAGACGGGGAGTGAGAGAGAGATAGAGAGACGGGGGAGTGAGAGAGAGAGGGGGAGAGTGAGAGAGAGACGGGGGGAGGCGTGGGAAGACCGGGAGTGAGAGAAGCTGGGAGAAGGAGATGAGGAGGGAGGGACGGAGAGACAGCAAGACGGGCTAGAGAGATAGGAGAGAACATGGGGAGTGAGGAGGAGAGACAGAGAAGAGAGAAGGTTTAGAGAGAGAGAAGGGGGAGGGAGAGAGAGAGACGGGAGAGAGCAGAGAGGAAGGGGGAGAGAGAGAGAGAGAGAGGAGACGGGGGAGTGAGAGAGAAGACAGGGGGAGAGTGATGAGAGGAGAGAGACGGAGGGAGGAGCGAGACGGACGGGAGTGAGAGAGAGACAGGGGGGGGGGGAGTGAGAGAGGACGGAGGGACAGAGATGGTAGAGAGAGTTACGGTAGTGAAGAGATAGAGAGACGGGGAGTGAGAGAGCGACGGGGGGGGATGTTTAGGGAGAGAGAGAGGGGGTATGTCCTTGAGGGAAGGGAGGAGAGAGATGGGGAGGGAGGAGAGAAGGGGCAGGGGAGAGAGAAGGGGGGAGGAGAGAGAAAGGGGGGAAGCGGAGAGTAGAGAGAGAGAAGGGAGAGGTAGGATCGCGACCGAGAACCAGAAGAGAGAGAGAGACCTATAGAGAGAGAGTAGAAGAGAGAGGAGAGCATGAGGATGGTGAGAGGGAGAGAGGGGGAGGGAGAGAGAGAAGAGAGAACAGGAGAGAGAGGGTTAGAGAGTTAGAGAGGAGAGAAGGGGAGGGAGAGAGCAGAGAGACTGGAGAGGAAGAGAGACCTGGGAGAGAGAGGAGAGACGGTGAGAGAGAGAGAGAGACAGGGGAGTGAGAGGGACGGGAGGGAAGTGAGAAGACGGAGGCTTTTTTCCCTTCCTTTTTTTTCTTTGAGTGGAGAGAGAGAAAGGGGAGAGAGCGAAAGGATGGGAGGAGGAATCTTTGTGACGACGTGAGAGAGAGAAGGGGGGGGAAGTGAGAGAGAAGGAGGGAGTGAGAGGAGAGAGGGAGAGAGAGATGGAGAAGAGATGGGGAGGAGGAGAGCGGTTAGAGAGTTAGAGAGAGAGACGGGGACAGAGAGAGACGGGGGAGAGAGATGGGGGAGTGAGAGAGAACAGGGGAGTGAGAGAGAGGGAGAGAGAGAGAGATGGGAGAGAGATGGGGGAGTGAGAGAGAGACAGGGGGAGTGAGAGAGACGGGAGGGGGGAGAGAGAGAGACGGGGGAGTGAGAGAGACGGGGGAGTGAGAGAGACATGGGAGTGAGAGAGACGGGGGAGTGAGAGAGAGACAGGGGAGTGAGAGAGAGACAGGGGGAGTGAGGGAGAGACAGGGGGAGTGAGAGAGACGGGAGAGATTGGCAATAGTACATTAATATTACAGTGGTAACGGTGTTTCCCCACCCAATCGCAGATAGGGGCCATTACAGGGTGTGTGGTGCATATACTACACGTAGAGAAGAAAACCCGCACAGTAGGTTAAACCACGGGAAGTGCTGACTGGATGAGAGTGATTGTATATATGAAGAAAAAAAGAACCCAAGTCTTCCAGGCACTTCAATCACCAACAAATGTATAATTGTAAAATGTAAAATACTTATTACGAACGATGAATAAAAATAGGGTGTTAAACAAGATTAAAATGGTATAGTTTTCAACAGGCACGTGACTGTATCATTGATAAACCCACATATGGTTGGGGGGTAGATGTTGAATAATCAGACCCTAAATAGATACTCGGGATCAGTCGGCTATAGGTTATCGCTACCTAAAGGTATAGGGAAGGAGCCTATCAGGAGCCACTTGAAGGACAGTCTCAATGGAGTGTATCCGGGCGTATAATACGCACTAAATTGATACACTAAGGGTAATACATAAGCACACTGTGGCATAATGTGCGATAGGTAAGGACCTTGTGGTATAGGCCCCTGATTGAAGTTGCACTGGTGGCTACATATACTCACCAGCGCTGTCAAGGCCAGGTCTATAATGAAGACCTGTTATAGCCCACACTACTCGAAATAAAGTGCAGACTAGTAGGCAGATACTAAGGTACGATATAGGGTTGTTGGCATAAACTGAGGCATAGGATAGAATCACCCCAAATCACTGTTACTACAAACGATTTGTTTAATGTGAAAACACCTTATAAAACCAGTGTTAATTTAAAGAAGTATTCTAGAGGTGGGAATCCAACTTAGGCACACCTTGCTTATGTCAGTTTAATGTATCAGTGTATCTGTTCAATCAAAAAAATGGCGGGGCATTATATTCTGAAACCAACGGGGGAAGGAAACGCTGTGTTATGAGCCAAATGCAAAAAACACCCTGGCCACACATCGGAATTTCACCTTAAAATACAGGTGGTATGGTGCCGCCACACGGAAGGTGGGTAGATGGATGGCAGCATCCACAGTGTTGGGAGTGGCACAGCTAAAGTCAGCGCTGACCAGTGAGGCTGTTATATGTATTAACAGCTTGACTCACTGAGAAAAACGATCAGAGGGGACAGAAGATTACACATTAGAAATGCCAAAAATCACCAGCGTACACAAAGTAGGGTATATAAGGAGGTCAATAAGGGGGGTTAGGTCAAAAAAAGCCCATATACCACCCCACCCCCCCGACAATATAAGGCTGGTATATATCAAATTACCAAAGGATTGAGCCGGTCTAACTGCTAATCGCATAGTCCTATATCAGCGCTGATCCTGGTTATATCAGCGCGCTGATATGACTCGAGGACATGCCTGTCTCAGAACGTGAGGACTCAGTGACCCCTCAAGGCTGGAGGATCCCGTGATAGGGATAGTGAAGCTGAGCGGATCCAGAATGAACAACACACAGCGAGGGAAGCGGTTGTAAATAGCGTGGAGTAATATCCATTGTTACTGCTACATGTTTGAATAAACAGGCTTCCGACGTGTGTGCAGGAGGTGAGTGGCCGAACGGCGCGCGTTAACGTGTAAAACGCCTTATTCAGGGCACGTAGGGGGCGGTTCCCTGCGTGTGGAGGTAGGTTTATATAGGTCAACGTGAAGTTTCTGAATCACACTTAAACCACTTCGTTCCTGGTGTGCAGACAGATAGAGTATCCATGCTAAGAGTGCACTGTATGTGGTCTGCAACTTGTACCGCTAGTTGCCAGATTCAATATGCCCATTAAAAAATGTTGCTTAAAGTGTAAGACTCGTTGCACAACTATCATGGGCTGAATAATGTGGCTGACATTAATGTTTGTCTATGTGATGATGCATGTTAATTGCCTCAACATTAGCTGGGGGTTTAGGTAGTAAAATTTGATATTCATTTGTAAGTAGTGATGGTCGTCACTGTAGTAATGGAAGGGTATATCTATGATTGTGACCATACCTTTTGCCCGATACATTGTATTCATCAATCATGCATAATAAAGCAATGAAGGAAATGCAACCACTTTGTCCTTTGTATTCATTTTGTAGTAGTTCATTTTTAATGAATTTTTAATGTTATTAATTTTATGAATGGAGGTTGTTGAAGGGCTTCTATGTCATATATATATATGCAAATGTACAGGAAGCCAATACATGGGAGTAAAACCCCATGAATATAGATCTTAGTGGGCAGGGTTCTGATCTTTCTGGTTCAAGGTTGTAGGGTTTTTATATAAAAAGGGATGAAGACAAAGCGCCTCATAAGTTCCAGATGGCTTTCCATGTTCCCAGTGTATAAATCAACTTGATTCGATCTTTAGTAGTAATTGTCCCAGTCCCACGTCTGATCCTGGAGAGAAATGATTATCCCCATAAAGGTGATGGCTTTTAGGTCTCACGGTTGACACTTATTTAAGGATTAGCCCTGGGGTATCCAATTTATTCCAGAAGATCCTACATGTTCCAGAATCCGTTCATTTTTAGTGGACGGGGGTTTTGCCACGTACTTTTCCACATTTACATGTCCCATATAAATTACTCCTGGTGTATTGCAATTTCATGAATTTGTGGTATGCAATACCTGCTGGCAAAAGGAGGGCTGAGTAATCGCTGATGGGTAGTGGGGACAAAGGAACAGACTTCTGGGGTTCATACCACAGATCTTCCTTAAAGGCAGCGCCTCCTCCATTCTGCCGTTGGGACTCCAGGAGGAAGGTGATCTCCCATGCACGGCCAGAAACTTATTACCTTCTCACCCCAGTAAGTCACGCATAGGCAGGAGGTATATTGAAAAACAGGAACGGGTTTTTACTACATCTGGCAGTAACAGTTATTAGCAGTCTTCTGCCGGGGATACAGTCTGTCAGATTCACTGGATGATGGTCCCTGGACCGCCACAGAGGCAAGGGCCCGCAGGCCATCTAGCTCTTCCCCACCTCTAGCAGAGGCAGAGTATGATCAACACTCACTCCTCCCTGGAGGGAAGAGCACAGGGTAGGCACCAGTCTCAGGCTTCCCAGTTGGGTGACCTGCCTTCCTAAGAGGGGAAGGAACAAACCCATAACTTTAGGGCGGGTCCTGCCCTTAAGTACAGCCAGGACGGCGGCGACCCCCGTTGTCCAGCATACAATAGGATTTGCCACCCCCCTGCTGTCATTAAGTGAGTTTACCAAAGGTGAAGGGGGAAAACCCCATAACAATACTGGACAACCTGATAGTACCAGGGTTACTGCCAGCCCATTGGGTAGAATAGTATGACAAGGGGGGTTACCCATCTACACTCTCCCTTTGGTGGATTCCCAACGACCCGCTACACAGTCATTAAAATTCTGAGCGACCACCACAAATTTGCCAATGACACCTACGGAGACAGCGAGCCACGGGTTTGCACCCCATGAGTAAGGGCAATTGTTTCCTGGGAATTAATTTATGGGTATATATATATGTGTGTCGTGTGTACGGTTTGTTTTCCCCCGCCCCCCAATCGATATCGGGGGCCAATACTAGGTATATGTCGGTGCACTACTGCTGGGTTAACAAGAGGGCTGAGTCATCCGGCGGGTAACTTTAGGACTCAGAAGAACAAAGGCCTTCTGGGGTTCCATACCCCACGTAATACTTAGCCAGTGCAGCGCCATGCCGTAGGCTCAGGGGAATGGAGGCGATCTCCCACGGTAGTTAGTAGTAGAACGTAAGTCTACCCCCCCTATTAGATCACACACCAGGCAGAGGGACGGGCATCTTAAACAACAGTAGGGGCCCCGGGCAAAGCAGTCATCGAGGCCCTGCATACACTGGCGCTCCCAGCCCCCACGCGCTCACTAGCAGCAACAGGCAACGAAGTGCTGCACTGCTAGGGTGCCGGGCGGGGGCGGAGCGGAGAGCGGAGCCGGAGTGACGGGCGGGGGGATTGGAGCGAGTAGGGTTGCAGGGGCTGGTCCAAAATACTGGGACACAATGAGTGACAGGTGTGACGGCACGCGAGAATCGTTAGTGGGGAAGAATGTATTTCAAATGACCTGACTGTTATAATCATTTGTTCTAAATTTTTCACTCCAAGTACCACAATTTGCACCAATTTATATTCTTAGCTCAAAAAGATGCTGAAGAGGGGCACGATCCTTGGTTACGATGTTGTTAACCCTCACAACCAGAAAGCGCTGGACAGTGTAGGCTGGAGTATCTTGGTGAATCTTAGATGAATCGACTGGGATTGAGCTGCAGGAATCTTTATAGGGGTTAAGGGTGCTATTCCTAACATACATCACCCACTCTTCTCGTGGGGAAACAACTTTCTCACCTATACCAGACTTGCCAGGAGTCTTCATAGAAACGGGAAGAAGTGACTTTCCGGTTGCTAAGAGCATGAGTTAACCTCACACCTGAGCTACTTAGCATAACCGGGGCCCAGACACTTACCTGGCGGACAGCAAAGTCTGGGGGTGGCTACCAAGTGGAAGCGACCATACTTCAACCCACCGGTAGCTGGTACTTGGGAATAAATTCGGCCACCCGAACACCTAGGGTCTCTGAGGCTTTTCAACTCAGACAACTCTAGACACTGGGGGGCACCGATTAGCAGGGTGTCCTTTGAAAGTATGGAGATTGAAAAAATCCCTCAGCTCTTTCATCCATAAACATTATTGCATGTTAATGGATTATGCCGGACCCGGCAGGAAAGGGTTCCCTGCCCTTTACATTAAACACCATTGGATACAGTTTATTTATATATGTATGTTCTGTAGGTGCAACAAATATTAAATCTTATATGTATGGTCATGGTTCTTTTTACCTAGCTGTACTACAAAAAATTAGAGTGCTAGATTTTTTTCTAACGCAGTTATCACTTAATTGAAGGGGGCTTAGTGAGTAGGTTGCGGTTTCACCTAGAATCGGTCTTGGGTACAAGCCGGCATACGATGTCTCCGTGCTGCTTTTGATCGGTAACCGCAGACCCGCACCCCCAATGCCCCTTAAGTGGATAACAAGACAGACAGGATACCATTTATCAAGAAGGCACTTAAGCTAAATCACAGACCACTCATCCATTGACTTTGCGGTTTCAAAGTTCTGTGGTCTGGAAATGGATACCTATCTTTTTAATGCAGTACTTTACTCGTAGGCACACTTCTTCAATTTTGCCGATGGGAACAGCGCTAGAAGCTCCCTTGGTTCAAATACTGTTAGCACCAGTCCATTCATGTCATTAACTGAAGCAGGCTTCTGAGCTGCAAAACAGGGGACATAAAGGTAGTGTAGGAAAAACATGGTATTAGTGGTGGACAACATTTTAACCCCATTCTGTCACCAACAGGTATAGGGTTAACCCAGCCCGGCATATACCTTTATTAATGGCCTGGTAACCCTTTCACCGCCACACTGGGGCTTGCCACGAATCGTAATCACAAGTGCAGCGCCTAATCTATTGCAGTCCCCATGTGTTATGGGGAGAAAGAAGTCTCTGCAAGAGAATCATCTTTACCCTTCTCCCAATAGGGACTTCACTCTCAGGCCAGAACAGAAGCTATAGTAAAACAAAGATTTTGTTTATTCTCCACTTATTTCATCACAGCAGTAAGATCTTCAGCTCGTAGTAGGGCTTCCACCCTCAGGGTGTTCCTGGACCTCCTCCCAGCCAAAGAAACCAGGAGCCGTCCATCCCAGGTATTCCTTTAATCATTGGTAGAGTAAGGGGAACAGTCTCCCACCGCTCCACTAAGGGAGGTCACACAGTGTATAGAAGCCTGCACTGAACCGGGGAGACAGACTATCTCACGGTAGAGGAAACAGCTAAATTACAAGAAGTGCAAGTTGCTTAAATACAGTCCAGTAGGAAACCCCGCTGTGACTCGATTGGACACAAGGCCTGATTACCATACCTTCTCTGACTCAATGCGCTGCTAGGAGTGGGAAAACCCATGATTACTCCTGGAAACCTTACCCTTGCTAGGAATTACTGCCAGGAGGAGGGCAGAACCTTTAGTCCAAAACATCAGGGCTACATACATTATATATATATTATATATATAATATCATATATATATATCATATATATATACACAACATTTGCTTGTTTCTTTCGAACTAGCGATATTTGGCATCGATACTTTTGTTTCAATTATTAAAAGGGTACGATACATTCGAAGGCATTTTAAATAAAATATGCTGTTTCTCTTTTTTGAAATTTTGATGTAGGTATTTTGTTCAAGTGAAAATATTTGGTAGGCCTTAAAGGTTGCGAGTACGGCCAACTGGCCCGTACTGCGCGGCTAATATATAAAGGGCCCGATGTTATACAGGTTCTCAAACACACAGGTACAGCAGGAGTAATAGGTACAACTAGTGCTGGTATGAGCTCGATTGCGTGCACTAGGCAACACTGTTCAGGGGAAGCCCCTCGGAAACACAGGGAAGCACATGCAAGGCCACGTGATGCTGTCAGCCTCCATGTTTGATGTGGGCACAAAGCACGCGGGGTGAGGAGAGGCTGAGTTCCCAGCTAGACTCGCGGCACACGGGCTCAATAAACGTGCATCCAGGTGTATGTAAAACGATATATATGATATGTGTGTTGCCGTTTCTCCAAACTGACGCATAGATGCGTATTATGGACCCCCACCATCCTTTAGCGTGCTGTGCCATTACAAAGATGGGGCGGTGGTGCGGGTGACCGAGAACGAGGGGCAAGAGAGAGTTGACGCGAGGACGAATGAGACAGGGAGGAGCAGGAAAGGAGCGAGGAGAGGAGAGAGGGGAAGGAGAGACCCGAGTTAGTGAGCCCCATCGAGAGAGGAAGTGTGGGAGACGTAGACGAGTTGGAGAAGAGAGAGGAGGGAGTACGAGAGAGGAGGTGAGAGAGAGAGGAGGGTTACAGGGAGGAGAGAACGGTGTGGGATAGTCGGAGCATGAGACAGAAGGGAGGGAGAGGGGAGAGAGCAGGGTGGAGGAGAGAGAGAAGGGAGGCAGCAGAGAGGAGAGAGAGAGAGAGTGGAGAGAGGGGAGGGGGAGAGAAGCGTGAGGGAGGAGAGGAGCAGAGGGAGTGGGAGTGAAGAGAGACGGGGAGGAGAGAGGAGAGACGGGGGCTAGGGAGAGAGACGGGGGAGGAGTGAGAGAACAGGGGTGAGAGAGACGGGGGAGTGAGAGAGAGAGACGGGGGAGTGAGAGAGAGACAGGGGGAGTGAGGGAGAGGAAGGGGGAGTGGAGAGAGCGGAGAGGAATGGCAATAGTACATTACTATTACAGTGGTAAACGGTGTTTCCACACCAATCGCGCGATCGGGGCCATTACAGGGTGTGTGGTGAATATACACACGTAGAGAAAAACCCAGCACAGCTAGTGTTAACCACATGTGAGTGATGACTGGATGGAGACGCTGATTTGTATATATGAAAGAAAAAAAGAACCCAGTCTTCCAGCACTCAATCAACAACAAAATGTAAATTGTTAAATTTAAAATGCACTATTTATAATAAACTCATGAATAAACAATAGGCGTGTTTAAAACAGTTAAAGGTATAGTTCAACCAGCAAGGACTGCGTATATTGATAACCCACCATATGGTGGGGTAGGGTATATGTTGAATAAATCACGATCCCTAAAGATATCGGGATCAGTCGCATAGGTAGACTACCAAAGGTATAGGGAAGGAGCCTATCAGAGCCCATTGAAGGACCAGTCTCATCTGTGAGTGTATCAGGGGCGTATAATACGCATAAATTGATACACTAAGGTATATACATAGACATGTGGCATAATGTGCGATATAGGTAAGACCTGTGTGGTATCTGCCCCTGAGTGAGTTGCACTGGTGGCTGCTTACATATACTCCACCAGCGCGATTGTCAGGCCAGGTCATATAATGAAGACCTGTATAGCCCACTACTTCGAAATAAGTGCAGACTAGTAGGCAAGATACTAAGAAGATATAGGGTGGTGCGCATTAAACTGAGGCATAGGATAGACAATCACCAAACTCACCTGTACTACAAACGATTGTTTAATTGGAGGAAACCCTTATATAACAGTGTTGTTAATAACAGAAGTATTCTAGAGGTGGTGAGAATACCAACTTAGGCAAAACCTTGCTTTCTGTCAAGTAGTTATGGTATCAGTGGATCTGTCAATCAAAAACTGGCGGGTGCATATTACTCTGAAAACCAACGGGAAAACGAGTGTTATGAGCCAAATGCCAAACACCTGCACACATCGCAATTCACCCTTAAAATAACAGGTGGTTATATGGTGCGCAAGAAGGTGGGTTTAGCATGGATGCAGCCTCCACAGTGTGAGTAGTGGCCACAGCTAAAGTCAGACGCTGACCGTAGGCTGTATATTGTATTAACAGCTTGACCACTGAGGAAAAACTGCTCAGCGGTGACAGAGATACACCATAAGAAATGCCAACAATCACGGTGATACACGAGTAGGGTAGAAGGAGGTCAATATGGGGGTTGGTCAAACAAAGGCCAATCATATACACCCCACCCCCCGTCATATAAGGCTGGTATATATCAATTACAAATGGATTGAGCCGGTCTAACTGCTAATCGCATAGTCCCAATATATCAGCGTGATCCTGGTTATATCAGCGTGATATGGCCGAGGACATGACCTGTCATCAGAACAGTGAGTGATCAGTGACCCCTCAAGGCTGGAGGATCCCCCGTGATAGGATAGTGAAAGCGCGAGCCAGAATGAACAACACACAGGGAGGAAGCTGTTAGTATCATAGGTGATTAAATTCCATGTACTGCCTACATTTGAATAAAAACAGAGCTTCCAGCCGTGTGCAGGAGGTGAGTGGGACGCGCGCGGTTTCACGTGAAAAACGCTTTTCAGGGCAGTAGGGGGGGTCCCTGCTGTGTGGAGGTAGGTTTGTTTATATAGCAACGTGAAGTTCTGTAATCACACTTAACCCCTTCGTTACTGTGCAAGACAGATAGAGGATATCCACTGCTAAGAAGTGCCTGTATGTGGTCTGCAACTTGTAACCACTTAGTTGCCAGAGTTCAATAGCCCAAAAAACTGTTGCTTAAAGGTAAGACTCGTGCTGCAAAACCTATCATGGGCTGAAAACTGTGGCTACAGTAATGTTTGTCTATGGTTGAGCAGTGCTGTTGTAATTGCTCAATTAGTGGGGGTTAGGTAGTAAAAGTTTGATATTCATTGGAAAGTAGTGATGGTTAGTCATGTTAGTAATGGAGGTATATCTATGATTGTAGACCATACTTTGCAGATACACTGTATTCCCTCAATCATGAATAATAAAGAAATGAATGAAATGCACACTTTGTCCTTGTATCATTTTTGCTAGTAGTCATTTTAATGATTTTTAATGTTATAATTTTATGAATGTAGGTTGTTGAAGGCTGCATGTAACTATCTATTACTGCAAATAGTACAGAAGCAAAATACATGGAGGTATGTAAACCCATTGAATATAGATCTTAGTGGGAGGGGCGTCGATCGTTTCTGGTTCAAGGGTTGTAGGGTTTATATAAAAGGGCTGAAGACAAAGCCATCATAAGTCCAGAATGGCTCAATGTTCCCAGTGTATAAATCCACCTTGATTCGATCTTTAGTAGTTCATTGTCCCAGTCCCCACGTCTGATTCTGGAGAGAATTGATCTATCCCCATAAGGGTGATGGGCTTTTAGGTACTCCCGGTTGACACTTATTTAATGATTAGCCACTGGGGCGGTATCAAATTTAGTTCCAGATAGATCCACAGGTCCAGAATCCGTATTTTTAGTGGGACGGCGGGTTTTGCCCACGTACTTTTTTCCACATTTACATGTTCCCAATAATTACTCCTGGTGTATTGCAATTTATGAATTTGTGGTGCATATACCTGCTTGGCAACAGGAGGGCTGAGTCATCCGCTGATGGTAGTGGGGACACAGGAACAGACTTCTGGGGTTCATACCCCACATATCTCCTTAGAGTGCAGCGCCTCCATCTGCCGTGGACTCCAGGAGCTGAAGGTGACTATCCACGGCAGAACTTATTACCTCTCACCCCAGTTAAGTCACGCACTAGGCAGGAGTATATTGCAAAACAGGAACGGGTTTATTACTTACATTCTGCAGTCAGTAACAGTTACTTAGCAGTCTTCTGCCCGGATACAGGCTCAGATTCACTGGATGATGGTCCCTGGACCGCCACTAGAGGCCAAGGGCACCGCAGCCATCCTAGATTTCCCCACTCCCTAGCAAGAGGCAGAGGTATTGATCCACACTCACTCCTCCCTGGAGGGAAGAGAACATGGGTAGGCCCCAGTCTCAGGCCCAGTTGTGGACTGCCTTCCTCAGAGGGAAGGAAAAACCCCTAACTTTAGGGCGGTCCTGGCCCGAAGTACAGCCAGGGAGGCGGCGACCCCGTTGTCCAGCTACAATAGGATTTGCCACCCCCTGCTCGTCATTCAAGTGAAGTACCAAAGGGGAAGGGGAAACCCCATACCAAACTACTGACAACCTGATAGTACCAGGGTTTACTGCCAGCCCATTGGGTAGAATAGTAGAAGGGGGTACCCCTCACAAATCTCCCTTGGTGGATTCCCAACGACCCCGCTTACACAGTCATAAAGTCTGAGCGACACCCACAAATTGCAATGACCCCTACGGAGACAGCGAGCCACGGGTGTGGCACCCCATGCTGTAAGCAAATGTTCTGGGAAATTAATTGATGTGTATATATATATGTGTGGTGTGTACGGTTGTTCCCGCCCCCCCCAATCGCATATCGGGGGCCATTACTAGGTATATGTGGTGCCATACCTGCTGGTAACAGAGGGCTGAGTCACGCGGTAAACTTTAGGACTCAGAAAAAGGCTTCTGGGGTCCATACCCCAGTAATACTTAGCGTGCAGCGCCATCTGCCGTAGGCTCCAGGGATATGGAGGCGATCTCCCACGGTAGTTTTAGAACTGTAAGTCTCCCCCTATTAGACACAACCAGGCCACCGAGGCAGGGCCATCTTAAAACATTAGGGGCCCCCGGGCAAAGCAGTGCATGAGGCCCTGAATACACTGTCGCTCCCAGCCTCCACGCGCTCACTAGCAGCAACAGGCACCGGAAGTGCTTGCACTGCTAGGGTGCCGGGGGGGCGGAAGGAGAGAGCGGAGCCGGAGTGCCGGGCGGGGGGGAGAGAGCGCAGTAGGGTTGCCAGGTGGCTTGTCCAAAAATACTGGACACAATGGTGATGTGAAAGGTGGACGCACGCGAGAATCGGTAGTGGGGAAGAAGTATTTATAAATGACCTGAATGTTATATCATGTGTTCAAATTTCACTCCAAGTATCACCCAATTGCACAATTTATTATTCTTAGCTCCAAACGAATTCTGGACAAGAGGGCACGATCCTTGGTTACGATGTTGTTAACCCCTCACAATCCAGAACCGCTGACATGTAGCTTGGACGTATCTTGGTGAATCTTAGATTAATCTGACTGGGATGCGTGCAGGCATCTTTTTAGGGTAAGGGTGCTATCCTAACATACACACCCAATCTTCTCGTGGGAACAACTTTTCTCACCTATCCCAGATTGCCAGGAGTTCATAGAACGGGAAGAAGTTGCTTTCCGGTTTGCTAAGAGCATGAGTTAACCTCACACCTGAGCTACTTAGCATACGGGCCCAGACCCTAACCTGGCGACAGCAAGGCTGGGGTTTGGCACCAAGTGTGAAGCGCCCTAGACTTCACACCCGGTATCTGGTACTTGGGAATAATTCGGCCACCCTAACACCTAGGGTCTCTGAGGCTTTTCAACTCAGAACTCTAGACACTGGGGCACCATTAGCAGGGTGTCCTTTGAAGTATGGAGATGAAAAATCCCTCAGCTCTTTCATCCATAACATATGGGCATGTTAATGGATTCATTGCCGGACCGGCAGGAAAGGGTTCCGCCTTTACATTTAAAACACCATTGGAATACAGTTTATTTATATATGTATGTTCTGTAGGTGAACAAAATAAATCTTATATGTGATGGTCATGGTTCTTTTTTTACCTAGCGGTACTACAAAAATTAGAGTGCTAGCTTTTTTCTAACGCAGTTATCCACTTAATTGAAGGGGCTATGTGATGTAGGTTGCGGTTTACCTAGAATCGGTCTTGGTTACAAGCCGGCATACGATTGTCTCCGTGCTGGCTTTGATCGGTACAACGCAGACACGCACCCCCAATTCCCCTTTAAGTGGATAACAAGACAGCAGGGATACCATTATCAAGAAGGCACTAAGCTAAATCACAGACCACTCATTCAATTGACTTTGCGGTTTCAACGTCTGTGGTCTGGAAATGGATACCTATCTTAATTGCAGCTACTTACTCGTAGGCACACTTCTTCAATTTAGCGCTTGGACACAGCGCTAGAAGTCCCCCTTGTGTCTCATACTGTTAGCACATTTTCTATTCATCATTTTAACTGCGCTAGCTTTGAGCTGCAAAACAGGGACATAAAGGTAGTGTAGGAAAAACATGGTATTAGGGTTGACAATACATTTTTAACCCCTTCGTCCCCAACACGGTATAGGGTTAACCAGCCCGGCATAATACCTTTATAATGCGCTGGTTAACCCTTTCAACCGCCACACTGGGTCTTGCCCAAGCGTACTCACAAGTGCAGCGGCTACATCTCTTGCACGTCCCCATGTGTTGGTTTTATGTAGGGGAGAAGTCTCTGCAAGAGAATCTCTTTACCTTCTTCCCAATAGACTTCACTCTCAGGCCAGAAGTATAGTAAAACACAATTTGTTTATTCCCCTATTCATCACAGCAGTAGATCTCAGCTCGTAGGGCTTCCACCCTCAGGGTGTTCCTGGACTCACTCCCAGCCAAAGGGCACCAGGAGCCGTCCCAAGGTCTTCCTTTACTCTCTGGTTAGAGTAAGGGGTAACAGTCTCCCACCGCTCCCCTAAGGAGGTCACACAGTTATAGAGCCCTGGCACACTGCCACCCGGGTAGACACAGCCTCTCTCACGGGTTAGAGGAAACACAGCCTAAATACAGGAACGTGCAGTGCCTTAAATACAGATCCGTAGGAACCACCGCTGTGCCTCGATTGGACACAAGGCCTGATTACACTACTTCTTGACTCAATGCGCTGCTAATGAGTGGGGAAAACCCATGATTACTCCTGGCACCTACCCTTGTAGGAATTACTGCCAGGAGGAGGGAGACCTTTAGTCCAAACCAATCAGGGCTACAACATATAAGTATATATATATAATATATATATATATATATTATAATACACACATTTGCTTGTTTCTTTCGATTACCTAGCGATATTTGGCATCGATACTTGTTTTCAATATTTAAGGTTATCGATAATTCGAAGGCATTTAAATTAAAATTTGCTGTTTTCCTTATTGTTTGAAATTTTGTTTAGGTATTTTTTCAAGTGAAATTTGTAGGCTTAAGGTTCGTAGGCCCTAGGCACTGTGCCCAGTCGGCCTAATATTAAAGCGGCCCTGGCATGTACAGGTCTCAAACACCACAGTACAGCAGGAGGTTAATAGGTACAACTAGATGCTGTATGAGTCGATGCGTTGCCTAGGCAACACTGTCAGGGGAAGCCCCTCGGAAACACAGGGAAGCACATGCAAGTCACGTGGATGCTGTCAGCTCCATGTTGATGGCTGGCACACAGCACCGGGGTGAGGAGAAGGCTGAGCTTCCCAGCTAGACTGCGGGCACACGGGCAACAATAAACGTGCATCATGGTGTATGTAAAAACGTATATCATATGATATTGGTGTTTGTGCCGTTTCTCCAATATCTGACGCATAGATGCGTATTATGGACCCCCCCCTCCTTAGCGTGCTGTGCCATTACAAAGATGGAGGCGGTGGGTGGCGGGTGATCGACCCTGGCGGGGGGGTGGATACGTGGATCAAGGCAGGCGGTGGATGATGACGCACATAGTTTGGGAGCTGCTGTGTTGCGCTGGTGGGAGATGGAGAGGAGAAGGAGTCACTGCGCAGGCAGATCCGCAGCCTACAGGGTGAGTAGAATGGGTGTGGGTGTGTGTGTGTGTGTGTGGTGTGTGTGTGTGTTGTGTGTGTGTGTGTGTGTGTGCACTGTCACGTGTGTCACGTCACTGGTGTCACTGTCACCACACGTCATGTGTGTCACTGCCACTGTGTGTTCCCTGTCACGTGTGTGGCCTCTGGGGAGTGGAGGGAGATCCGGAGCTTACAGGGGGGCGTGTATGTGTGTCACTGACTGTGTGTGTGAGAGGATGAGATTCTGTGACTGTGTGTAAGTGGCACTCACTGACTCTTGTGTGTGTGTGTGTGTGTGTCAGTGTCAACTCTCACTCAGTGTGTCACTCTCACTCACGTGTCACTCTCCTCAATCACTGGTCATCTTCACTCACTTGGCAGTGTCACTCATGTGGTCCAGTGTCACTCACTGTGTGTCAGTGTCACTCACTCAACTGAATGTGTGTGTGTGTGTGTCAGTGTCACTCACTGAACTGTGTGTCAGTGTCAACTGACTGTGTGAGAGACTGGAGATTCTGTGACTGTGTGTCTATGTCAGTTCACTCACGTGTCACTCTCACTCACTGTGTCACTCTCACTCACTGTGTTTCACTCACTCACGTGTGTCAGTGTCACTCCACTGTGTGTCCAGGCACTCATCGACTGGGTGTGTGTGTTGTCAGTGTCACTCACTGACTGTGTGTCAGTGTCACTGACTGTGAGAGACTGAGATCTGTGACTGTGTGTCTGTGTCAGTCTCACTCACTGTGTCACTCTCACTCACTGTGTCACTCTCACTCACTGTGTGTCAGTGTCACTCACTGTGTGTGTGTTTCATGTTGTCATCACTGTGGTGTCAGTGTCATCACTCACTGACTGTGTGTGTGTCATTGTCACTCATGACTGTGGTATTGCCTGTGCTATGCGGAGCACAAGAGAAGCAGTTGTGTCTTGCAGTGGCGCACAGCTGCACAAGAGAAGCACTTGTGGCGCACCGCTGCACAAGAGAAGCAGTTGTGTCTTGCACGTGGAGCACCGCTGCCCCAGAGAAGCAGTTGTGGCTCGCACGTGGCGCACCGCTGCACAAAGAGAAGCAGTTGTGGCTCGCACGTGGCGCACCGCTGCAAAGAGAAGCAGTTGTGGCTCGCAAGTGGCGCACCACTTCACAAGAGAAGCAGTTGTGGCTTTGCACGTGGCGCACCGCTGCACAAGAGAAGCAGTTTGTGGCTCGCAACGTGGCGCGCCGCTGCACAAGAGAAAGCAGTTGTGGCTCGCACGTAGCGCACCGCTGACCACAAGAGAAGCAGAGTTGTGGCTCGCACGTGGCGCACTCCCTGCACAAGAGAAGCATAGTTGTGGCTCGCACGTGGCGCACCGCATGCACAAGAGAAGCAGTTGGCTCGCACGTGGCGCACCGCTGCACAAGAGAAGCAGTGTGGCTCGGCACGTGGCGGCACCGCTGCACAAGAGAAGCAGTTGTGGTCGCACCGTGGCGCAACNNNGCTGCACAAGAGAAGCAGTTGTGGCTCGCACGTGGCGCACCGCTGCATCATGGATCCGATCATTGTATTGTATGTCTTTATTTATATAGCGCCAAAAGTGTACTCGGCGCTTCACAAAGAATACAGTACAGGGAATTATAATTATACAATAAGTGCAGCAAAATCAGACAATAGGAAAGGAAATCCCTGCCCCGAAGAGCTTACAATCTAAGAGAGCTTACAATCTACAATCCTTTTTACTGAACGTGTCCTGTATTGTTGCTGAAACTGGAAACCAGTAACTCCAGTAACTCCAGTAACTCCAGTGGCAAGGTGAAGTGTAAAAAAGCAAAAGAAAGATTATAATGTCTGTTTTCCTATTGTTTGTCCCCAGATCTTATTAATAGTCACAAGACTCTCCATGGCAATGCACCAGCGGCTCCAGGATGGAGAAACCCTTCACAGCCTGAATTCAGAACACGGGGGGCCTTCCGCGACGGGCCTTCCCAGAGAGGTTACCCATTCAGTGGGCCACAGCCGCCAAGTCGGGGCAACACCTGGAGAAAAAAATACTCTCTGGTGAATAGGACTCCTGGAAACGCAACTGAGCCGACAAACGCGGCACCTGCTGCCACCAGTAATGGGAATCCAAAGAATTGTGCTGCAGCCCCGACTCTGCCACCTCATAGCTCTACGGTAGGGGTTATGCGGACGTCTCAGCTGGGTGTTAATATCACACTGGGGAAACAGAAAGCATCTGACAAACCTTCACTTGTAGGCAAAGATGGATATAACATTGTCTCCGTGGCTAAACCGTCAGTGCAACACATAACTGCTGCACGGAACAGCACCAAACAGGCTCATCTGAAAGATTCGGCAGGTACTGTGGCTCCTCCTTCATCGGCACAGCGGATGACCAGACCGACTCCGGCTGTACACAGAACTCACAGTGAGCATGTGGGGTTAGCTTCAAAGAAGCGATCTCCAGCTTCCGTAGATCAGGAAATGCTTTGGACATCCCCAGATAAGAAGACTCCGACTCAGAAAGCCCCAGTACTTTGCTTGGTTCAGGCGAAGGTACCCGGGAGGTCCGCAAAGACCGAGAGTCTTACAATTTCCGCAAACTCTACCCCGTCAAACCCCAGCACAGACACTTCGAAGAGGAGACTTGTGTCACCGCACACAATTTTCAGCTCACCAAAGAGTACTTCGACGCCGCTGCTTGCCTCCACCAAGGTGCCCAAAGGTGGGAAAACGAAATATACCTGGGTAGCAAACCCAGCTAAAACCAACCTGACGGGGAAAAAATCAGTCAGCCCTAGTGCCAAGAAACTTCCAACCACTGTGGTGGAAAGCTTTAAATCTCCAACCGTTTTGGCAAAGGGGAAAAAGAATGGAATTCACCCAAAGGCTGTGACAACCAAGAACAGGTACAAGTGGAAGGCCGAGCGCCCCGGCCAGGTGTCCCCTGACTCTGTCTTAATCTCATCCTGCCAGCCTGCATCACACAAACCTGAAGCAAACGTTTATCATTCACCGGCGACATTCAGGGAGATGGCACAATCCAGCTACAAAGTGAAAAGCCGGACCAAAATCATCCGGAGAAGAAGTAACTCGAGGTATGACATGTCCTGTGGGGGTTATGTATAAGGGCGTCTGTCAGCCTGCCGTCGCCCACGTTTGTGCCGTCGCCCACGTTTGTGCCGTCGCCCACGTTTGTGCCGTCGCCCACGTTTGTGATGAATCGAATTCCCATTGTGGCTCGTTATGAAGATGCCAAACATGGCGGCCTTTCCATTTTTCGATGGCACAATGAGTGTCGGCACGTGCAGCACTCGGAGGTTTCTGTCACACGTTGTTCTGCTCATGATTGAAGTAAAAAAGATGGTGCACAGCCGGATGATAAGCACCGTGGGCGGATAAGTAAACGCTAGGGAAAATGTACTGGCACATGTAGTACTGAAGTGCAGCACTTTTTTTCTTCAATCATGAACCGGACACCGGCTGGAGCACGCCGGCTGCGGCACAACAAGCGAGGAATCCCGCGAGTACCCCTTCTAAGGCTGTGTTTATAGTGGAGAGGCACCATACCATATAATGGGTCTCTGAATATATGTTAAGCGCGCCTCAGCAAGCACTGCGCCACTATAAACACAGCCTAAGGCTCGCTGGTCCCGCGAGTACCCCATCTCTAAGGCTCGCTGGTCCCGCGAGTACCCCACCTCTAAGGCTCGCTGGTCCCGCGAGTACCCCACCTCTAAGGCTCGCTGGTCCCGCGAGTACCCCGTCTCTAAGGCTCGCTGGTCCCGCGGGTACCCCTCCTCTAAGGCTCGCTGGTCCCGCGGGTACCCCACCTCTAAGGCTCGCTGGTCCCGTGGGTACCCCACCTCTAAGGCTCGCTGACATTGTACAAAGTGTGTTCATATTGAGATGATTTCCTAATGGAGGCGAAATCTATATTGAACATCTCCATATGCACCTTCTTAATCAGAGGCTCCTTTGGACACACGGGACTCACTGGGACATATATTCTTATCCTTGTTTGTACACCGTCATTTATTAGCCTTGGAGTAAGGCGATTACTGCAACATGGTCTAAGTGTTCTTAAACAGCATGAAGGGTGTTTGATGCTCTGTGCTGTTTGTTCCTACAGACTGCCCCCTCCACACATTGTCCTGCCAACCCCTCTGTCCACAGAAAGATGGTTGCTCTTGTCTTTAAATTGTCACGCTCTTCACTCTGATCTGATAGTGACCGGAACATGTTCAGGCCGGCACTTTTCAGCTTTCCTACAAATCGGAAACCCAATTCCACCACCACTTCAGTTGTGTTCCCTAAGACTGCGAATGCTTTCATTTCGTTTTCTGTGCGTGTTCTGATTGTAATTCTGCTCCTCTCCGTTCTGCGTTATTTGTGTCCGCAGCTCCCCTACAGAAAAGAGAGCCTCGCCTTTGGCCCCGCTGACTATGAAGAGTCATTACAGCCTGCGAAGGAGGAGTTCCCCGCGTCTCAAGTCTCCACCAGCATTTAAAAAAATCTCGCCTAGGGGTCTGGTACACATCACGAAACACAGACTGCGGAGGCTGCCGCCCCCCAAGGAGCAGTGTCCTGCCAGAGAAGGTAGGGATAATCTGCAGAAAGAGGCTTCTGTGTGTGGGAACCTTTTAATACGTGCCTTTAAATGGTCAGTCCCTTTAGCGCTCAAATTGTGTTGCTTAATTTGAAGAAACCGTGAATTGTTTTAAGAATTTCATAATTTTTGCTTTAGACGTGACTCCTTGTCACTGTACAAACAATTTCTTCAAAATGCCGGTCTCCTCTAAGGCCCCGGTAACGCCGCTGTAACGCGCGCCCGCGAGATTGGTGGCGCGTTCAGCCGATTCCCCGGTCTGCAGCTCACTGCAGGAAGAAGAGAGGGACGGGGGGGGGGTGGGGGCGTGGCGGGGGAGTGACCGGGGGCGCGGCCATGACGTCACCGGCAGTTTGCCCTCATTGGCTGAAACCGCCGGGGGGGGCGTGCCTAATCGCTCGACGCGAGTCTGCTCTCAATTCTATTGAATTGGCCCGGGCCCGCGCCATTGAGGGAGGGCCTCTCGTCGTGCGGCGGACGCTGTAGTGTAGTAGCAGCGGGGGCAAGGCCTAAGACAGAGGTACAAAGTACATCTCTACTCACAAGTTCATAATGCAATTGTCCATATAATGTGACGGCAAGAACAGTGGAAGGACGCGTTCATGTCCCATATGGTTATTAAAAGATCCATATGGGACCTGAAACGCTGTCTTTCCTCTGTCTTGGCCGGACATTAATGGAGAATTGCATTATGACCGTGTTGAGTTTGAGATGTACTTTGTCTCTCTGTGTTAGAGGAGACCGGCACTTCGCCTGAAGCTGTTCCCCCCACTTTGGATTTGTTCTGGTCCTGTAGCCATGTTGACATCTGATTAGGCATTTCTCATTATCTCGGTAACTGAGGGGAAAGGGGCAAAGAGGGAGAGTAGACAGGTCCTGCAGCACCGGTGATGGTCCAGCAATGCTGGAAAAGAAGAAAACCCCTCCGTGGTTTCAAACACACAAATCATTTAGCATGTCAGGGCTGTCATTTAAAAAAATATCAGCACAATGTCCGTCCTTAAAACGTTTGCTGCTATTTAGTAATGCTGTTCGCAGGAGCTACAGCCTTAAACCGCTGCTGCAAACTGGACCGGGATGGTGATGCATTTTGACAACTTCGATGAGTTATTTTAAGATTCACTTTACACGTTGGAAAAGCTGAACGTGCAGTATCACTTGGACACGGGAAGTGTGGGTGTCTAACAGCGAGCCCGGCTTGTCCTGATATAGAGTTCAGGAAACCATGGCTGATTATGCAGGGGCCGCACGACACGCGGTTGGCTGCATCCTGCAAAACCGAGAGCATCGTTTATATATTGCATGAAGAGCAGTGTGAAGCCTCATTGAAGAGATGCAGGCTTATAACCTTTTGCCAAACAGTTTTAAATACGTGACCCTTTTCATGAGCAGATTAGCACGAGGTATTGTACTATATGTTGTCATTTTGTGTGAGCGCTGGCCCTTTTGTTTTGTTTGTATATCCTGCTTTTTGACACCACATATATATGCTTGTATATATGATGTGAGGGTGGGTTTTGGGGTTCTGGGATTGCTGGGTTATGCAGTTGTTTGCTTGGAGGTGTCGCCTCTCCTCCCCAGGGTTTAAAGCTCTCCGCCCCACTTTCCAGTTAGCAGTTTTTACCATGATCCTGTTACAGACCCAGTGTGATCTGTCTCCCTCCAGCAGAAAAGAGAGGTACGTGAGAATCGTGCCAGTAGTGTTAGGACCTGCAGATGGTATGCCGTGACGTGGCTGCAGGCTTATAACATTTGGCCAAAGGGTTTAACTAAATGACCCTTTCTCCTAGCAGATAAGACTGAGGTATTGCATTATGTGTTATCGTTTTGTATGATGCGCCGCTCTTTGTTTTTGTTCATCATTTGTATATACAGGCATACCCCGGTTTAAGGGCACTAATTTAAGTACACTCGCGAGTAAGGACATATTTTCAATAGCACCATGGCCCCCGTGTCCGTACGTGCTTGGCGAGTACTGACACTTATTTGCCGTACAGACCGCCATAGTAGGCGTACCTGTAACGGCAATACCGGCTCCCCGCCTGTAACGGTACTACCGGGCTCCCGCCTGTAACGGAAATACAGTTCCCCAGCCTGTAACGGCAATACCGTCCTCCCGCCTGTAACGGCATACCGGCTGCCACCGCCTGTAACGGCAATACCAGGCTCCATCCGCCTGTACGGCAATACCGGCTCCCCGCCGTAACGGCAATAACGGCTCCCGCCTGTAACGGATACGGCTCCCGCCTGTAACGGCAAACTCAATACCGGCTCCCCGCCTGTAACGGCAATACCGGCTCCCCGCCTGTAAAGGATAAATACCGGCTCCCCGCTGTAACGCAATACGGCTACAGCCTGTACGGCAATACCGGTCCCCGCTGTAACGCGACATACCGGCTCCCCGCCTGAAACGTGCAATACCGGCTCCCCGCCTGTAACGGCAATACGGCTCCCCGCTGAAACGGAATACCGGCTCCCGCTGAACGGCAATACCGGCTCCCCGCCTGTAACGGCAATACCGGCTCCCCACCTGTAACGGCAATACCGGCTCCCCGCCTGTAACGAAGCATCGATAAGTGAGAAAAAGGTAGTGCTTCACTTTAAGTACATTTTGGCTTTACATACTTGCTCTGGACCCATTGCGTACGTTAATGCGGGGTATGCCTGTGTTACATACTTGCTCTGGACCCATTGCGTACGTTAATGCGGGGTGTGCCTGTGTTACATACTTGCTCTGGACCCATTGCGTACGTTAATGCGAGGTATGCCTGTGTTACATACTTGCTCTGGACCCATTGCGTACGTTAATGCGGGGTGTGCCTGTGTTACATACTTGCTCTGGACCCATTGCGTACGTTAATGCGGGGTATGCCTGTGTTACATACTTGCTCTGGACCCATTGCGCACGTTAATGCGGGGTGTGCCTGTGTTACATACATGCTCCGGACCCATTGCGCACGTTAATGCGGGGTGTGCCTGTGTTACATACTTGCTCTGGACCCATTGCGTACGTTAATGCGGGGTATGCCTGTGTTACATACTTGCTCTGGACCCATTGCGTACGTTAATGCGGGGTATGCCTGTGTTACATACATGCTCTGGACCCATTGCGTACGTTAATGCGGGGTATGCCTGTATTGCATTGTGAAGCATCATTTGTATATATTGCATGACGAAAGCACTTGCCTGGTTTTCGTACGGCATCGACATGAGGCGAGGTGTTCACCGCCTGAGGCCCACATAGATCAGGCAGGTTTGGTTATAAAGCAAGATGCTTTCTTTATAAATGAAGGTTATTTGCCACCAGTTTTGCCCACGGTGTCGCCTTGCCATTAGAGGAGGGTTGTTGGGGAGGCGCCACTTATTGTAACGGGGTGCGTGTCATTTTGTCACTTCCTGTAAAGAAAGGCCAGCAGTGCCTTGCAGCCAAAGGGTTAATCTGTGTAAAACGTTTGGTATATACCAGAGGCGGCCAACTCCAGTCCTGAAGAGCCACCACCAGGTCAGATTTAAGGATATCCCTGCTTCAGCACAGGTGGCTAGATCAGTGGCTCAGTCTTCGATTGAGCAACCTGTGCTGAAGCAGGGATATCCTGAGAACCTGACCTGTTGGTAGCTCTTGAGGACTTGGTTTGGCCTCTCCTGGTATAAATCCTCCTACAAATCCTCCTACCTAACAGCCGGGTCACGGTTGCTAACGGTATTCTTCCATTCTATATAAGTGCCACAAGAAACGGAGTCAAACCTACATGTTGTTCAGGTTGGTATACAGATGCAGTCGGCTTTATTAACGAGTTTTCCCTCATGGAAACTGCAAGTGAAATGCAGCCTGGCCACTCTCAGACCGCGTATTCCCCAGGGCCAGACTAATGGCCCATCAGGATTAATACAGTGACTGTCCCTGCTTCTGAATGGGACTCCCGCTGTGTTAAACCTACCGGCCTGCACCTGTCTATAAGAGCTGCGCAGTGAGAGCAGAGAGAAGCCCCTGTCCCTGCACAGCTCTAAGGCCAGGTCCCCGGTGCATGCTGCAGCGCTGCATGGACAAGAGCCGCCCCTCAATGGGACCGGGCCTGCTACCTGCCTTGGCCGCTGCGTTACGCGAGCAGATTTGTCTGAAGACAGGAGAACTGTGACTTGCGACGGAGCGCTGGCCACACACCCCGGTGGTTCAGCCAATGAGGGCGAACCTGCTGGGTGATGTCATGGGCGCGCTTCCCGCCACGCCCCCGTCATGCTCCACCACCCCCTGTATTATCCCCTGCAGCTCACCACAGACCGGGGATCACAGATGCACGCGCCGCCAGCCTGGCGTGCAGCGCCAGCACTGGGGCCTCAGCCTAACAGGCGATCGCCATGTTTTTATTTTAATGACATAGTATTGAAGCAGCTTCCAGAGTTAAAGGCCCGTATGGGGGGCCGGTATCTCCTTGAAGTTTCATTCTCCCGCGTCACGGCCCACGTATCCGGGACATTTAAACTTGCGGGATATACCGGCACCCCCTACCTGGGCCTGTATCTCTGGAAGCAGGGTGTCCCTGGTCCTGAAATTGATTCGGTTCAGCTCTGGAGACCCCCCCCCCCACTCCAATACTGTGTAATTAAAATTAAAAAATAGTTTTCGCCTGTTTGAGCTATTTGAGGAAAGGATCGCCACGTCTGCCCACCCTTCTTCCTTCTATCGTCCATACTTTAATTTGCATTCAGTTGTTCAGCATAGCTGGGAAATTCACACACACGTTTGGGGCCTGGATGAATCGCAGTGTTTATTTAACGGTGGTAGAAAAGCGTCGCTGGGACCTGGCTTACGTGGGAGTTTGTGGAATATTTCGGGTGACATTACACTGTCCTTGTGAAAGTCACAGTAGCGAACACGGACGTGTCTCTTGTGCCGTTCAGAGAATAGCATGTGGCTTTTACAGAACCACTGGAGTGGACAGTTGCTTAGTGGCTTTGCTTAGAGCCATGGAAGTTACCCGGTGAAAAAGACGAGAGCATCACCCACAGAGAGAGATAAAGAAAGGGGACATCTAACAGAGGGAAGAAGTGATTTGAGAGGTAGGAAGACCATGATCTATAGGAATATATTTTGGATTATATTGTCCCATGAGACTGTGCGATAACATTTCCATGGCATACGTTTTGATTCGCCCAATTATACCCAAACTCACCTGGAGTAAAAATTGTATTTTGTTAGGATTCAGCAATGCGTCTAAGATCAGATGCATTGTAAGGAACCCCAACCCTCTCTAATAGCGCGTCTGGGATCACATGCAGTGTAAGGCCGTGCCTATAGTGCCGTCGATGGCGACACGGCGGGTGACGTCACCCGTCGCCGTTGCCACCGGCGAAAGTTATGTTTCAGGCGGGGTCGCGGGATTCCGGCAATTTGATTTGTTCAAGGGTTGTCACGTGGCGCGACGGCCCTTGAAAAATGAAATTTTGCTGGCTTCAGGTTTTTGCGACGGCTCCGTCGCTTGTCGCTGTCGCGTGCACTATAAGCGCACGCGGCAGCGGCAATGTATTTGTTTTCCGGCGACGTCGCTGGCACTCTAAGTGCAACCTAAGGCTGCGCTTATAGTGCTCGCGACACGACGTCGCTCCAAAACAAAACAATGGACTCCGTTGCCAGCGCTTATAGTAACGGCGACGGAGCGACCAAAAATTTGGAAGTGGGTTAACGTTGATTTTTTACAGACTGTCGCATCATGTGACTGTCTGTAAACCAATCAATGACCCTGTCACTAGCGACGTCGCTGAAAGTTAAAGGATAACTTTCGTGGGTGGCGTCGTCGTCGTCGCCCGCATTAGAAGTTGTTGGTGCGACTTATTGGATAGTCCCACTAAATATGTTGTGAGCTACCAACTTGTCTACAATTCCTCAACACGGATACGAAGAGCCTATGTAAATATGACTCGCCACAGGGTGGTACAACACCATCCACATACAATCGTGTGCTCAATCCTGGCGGCTGAAGATATTTTACTGATGCTCTCCCAGATTATGAACCAATCCTGTTATTGCAATCCCTTGCCTGACCCTTTTTCGCCCAGATAAAGATAAACCATTATTATTATTATTATTATTATTATTATTTAAAATCCTTACTTAAAGATGACTTTTTTTTAATTGCTGAGACGTTATGCCCCAAGAGGACCGGTTACGGCAAGAATAACTTCAAAAGAGGTTTTGGATCTCTTCATAAAAGATTAACGAGAAGGGCTAGTACTAAAGTGTTTCATTTTTACAAACATCCCCTAATTTCAGAAGATGGTAAATTTGCTATTATTCTCAAATAAAATGACGTGATGCGTTTTCTGTTCTGGCCGTCAGGTCGGGTCTGACAGGGAAGGAACATCGTTCCCTCCCCACCGCGCCTCCCCCAATCATCGTTCCCTCCCCACCGCACCTCCCCCAATCAGTGTAGTATGTGAGGGGGCACTGATTGCGTACGGCCGCTAAAACCCAGCAAAGACCAATGATGTACAGTGCGCGTCATAAGGGCCCCTTGGGTGCCACTTCTCGTGACGTACACCGGACATCATCATGGCACCGAAGGGGTTAGGGTTATTGAGAAAAATACATCATTTGCCCTTTTAATCTTTGCTGCTTTCCACTTTTTGAAAACTGATTAATCCAATCCAGTCCCGGTGGGAAGATGGATTATCCATCGCGACATCGGGATCCTCACTTGACGCGGAAGCACTCTGCACTGGATACTACTGACGCTGGACGCCGGGCGGACATTGAGTTTATACTACTCAAACTGTGCACTATCAGTTAGTGAGTGCAATGTGCATTTTATGTTTTAATTTTCTATTAAACTGAGTTACTCTATGGTTTGCCTTCTGCCAAATCTCTTCCCATATTGCCCTCAAAAACATAGAGATGCGTTCTACGGAGGGGAGGCCCAGCAGTACCGGTGTCTGATCTATTGGATATAAACGCCTGACCAAGGAGAAATTCTGTGAATTTGGACCACCACAGTGGGGAATTACCCATTATCTTTTCAGGCTATACTAGGTTTTATTTTATTTCCTTTGCGCTATAGGGTTTTTTTTTTCCGGGCACACAGGGCTGTAGTGCGATACTGTACATTAGGGTTTAGGGAATCTCCCACTTTGTTTAACCTAAACCCAAAATGTATTCCTCAAATGCACAGGCCGCTCCACAATTGAATTCAAAGTGATGGCAATATACTAATATTTCATATAGAGAAGACACAGGCACATTTTGGTTCTGGGCATCATATATTGTCCATATAAATGTATTAATGGAACTTTGCCGGTGAGGATAATCCTCCTTTTTTTTTAAAACTTGCAATGTCTGAAAAAGATCCATTATTCTTGGTAGCGTATTCATTTTAATACAATTAATTTGTTTAATGCATTAAATTACGTCCTTTATCACTGCATTTAAAATCTTATTAAGATTAGAGACTAAAAGCCCATAGTTTGCTCTCAAACATGAATGAATCTGTGGAGTTAAACTGTACACACTGAGGTTTGTAATTTTGTTAGTACTCCATTCAAATGAGAAAAAAAAAAAGTTTCAGCATTATAACCATATGTTAAGGAAGGGATAAGTTCAAAGCTTCTGATTTTTAAATAATTAATTTTAAAATTGGAAAGTGTCCCAAGTAACTCTATTTCGTTCATGAGATTGGACATCATTATAGCAATTTAATGTTCTTTAGAGTCATGTTTAATTCCGGAAATATCTTTGCTGTAATTCTTTCTCCCAGGGCATACTTTATCAAGGTAAAAATTAAAGGGGTCAATGGGCAGCCATGTCTTGTACCACTGGGGATATTTAGCGAGTTGGCAAGTTGTCCTGCAGCCTTAAATCTAGAAGGGGGGATGGGGGTGGGAATACAAAACCGTAGTATAAGGAAAGAAATGAGGGCCCAGGCCACGATTCACCAAAACAGCTAACGAGAATTGGCAATTCATTCCATTGAATTATTATTATTATTTTTTTTAATAATTAAATCATAGTTTTTTTTTTGTGTGTGTGTGTGTTTTTATTAACCACAAACGAGGTTGAGAAATCTCCCGGTGTTCTCCCCGTTGCTCATCCCTCCATAGGAGTTTATTGTGTTATGCAAAACTTTAGGAGAGAGAAAAAAAAAGACATCTGTGTTCAGTAAGGAAATTGGCCCTGTAACTAGAACGGCATATAGGATCTTTGCCAGATTTATGATTTATAGTAATAGTCAAAGACTTGTAAGAAATGAGAAACTCGTGGGTCTGAAGCTCCACTAGAGTGCAAGTTCTTAATTACTGAAGAGCAGGGGTTGCCCTGGGATTTAAAAACAAATCCTTCAGTGGTGCCCCTGGTTACAAAAGGTTGCGAACCTCTGCTAACCGAAGGATTAAGAGTCTCAACCTGAGAATAATATTGAGGTATATGGGAGAAGCTTTTACCTAAAAGCATTTTGTATATAAAGAGCTTTCCCCAGAAGTATCTAATATACTGTAGTGTTATTATCGACATTCAGATCCCCTCCACAGATCAAACATCCATCCTTTGAATAAATTCTTTCTGACCTAAAGGAGGAGCATAGACAGGTGCACATGTATACGTTGTGTTTGAAGTGCTTTTTTTAACGTACGAGTTGGAAAGGAAGATTGCTACTAAATAAGTTTGCTATCCCTTCTTACATAATGGAACAGTTCCCAGCACTCTATAAGAACACTATGGTTCAGTCCCGGCTTCAGTCCACGCGTCTCCATGGCACCCAGCAACTGATGTGGGGTATTCTCAAACACTAAGCATTATCTACAGGTGACAAGGGACACCTAAAAAATAAGACCGGCGGACATGGGGGAAGGGAAGGAAAGGGGTAAGGGGGTGGGTGGGGGGGAAGACGAGGGCAATGAAATCAAAGGAAAGAGGGGGGCGACGTTTCGGGGGGGGGGGGGGGGTGAATCCTTTTTACAAGTTGCAGAAGAATAAGTTTGGGTATAGAGTTTATCTATGAATTTAGGCGAGTCCTGGGATTTTTCTGCAAAAATAATACTCCCATTGTAGGTGGAACTATATTGGGTGCAGCAGGAACAGGGCACAGAGGCCCCACCGCCTTCATGGGCCCACTGTCCTGCCTCCCTGGTGGTCCACGGGGTGTCATGCAAAGGTTTCTGGGCGAGATTGTCAATGACTGCAGCGCGCTGAAAAATGTGTGCCTCACAATACTTGGACCATACACCAACGCACTTCTTCCATTAGTTCCACCACTGATCCCCCATATAACCGATTAAAGCTGGATATGGCAAACTTCCTCTTATAATTAGAGTTAGAGGCAATCCAAGCGGTTTCAAAAAAAAAAAGTGTAATACAGAATTGAAGTAGAGGGTCTGTGGAGCTGAACCCGTTAATTTCAGCTCTGGGGACCCCCTGCTTCTGAAGATACTTGCCTCTGAAGTGGGGGCTGGTAGCCACTCTAGGGTACACTATATGTCTGCATGTCATAACTCCCAGGCCCTACAGGCCAACAGGAAACTGTGACCTCATGTTCGGCTTCCTATTCACGTACGTGACGAGGAAGATGAAAGCTGCTGGAGATACCGGCACCCCTTTAGGAGGTGAGGTTTTCCGGAAGCAGGGTGTCTGCGGGGTTCCAAATTAATGGGGTTCAGCTCTGAAAACCCCTTGCTTCAATCCTGTATTAAAAAAATGAAGAAAACAAAAACCTGCTTGGATTGCCTCTTTAAGACCTTTTACATTAACAGATAATAATTTAACCCCAGAGATTATCTGGTATTATGCGATAATTTATGAAACACGAAGGTAGAATAAAGTGAAAGAATAATATACACACGGGTACATTTTTAGTTTGCGAGCGACGTTGCACCGTACAGGTGCACGGTGACAACCTTATTCTCACACCCACAACACCCACAAAAAGAAAAAAACAGAGGCAGGGAAGAAGGCGCAACTCTCGTGGTAATGAAAGATGGTTCAATTTATCATCAAAAATAGAAATGGAGACGGTACAAGAACGGCAGCCAGCAGGGCTGCGCTACCTGCGGGGGATGTTTTGTATTATCAGGGGGCGAGCAGTTGAGCCAACTAGACATTGGACTCCAAAGAGTGGAAGGGGAATATTAAGTCAGGTGCAATAGCTACGGTCACCTAAACCGCGAAAAGTATCAGCAGGGCAGCAGTCAAAACCAGCAAGAATAATGCAATGTACTAGTACACGGGTGGGCAACTCCAGTCCTCAAGGGCCACCAACGGATCAGGTTTTCAGGATATCCCTGCTTCAGCACAGGTCGTGCAGTCTTTGACTGAGCCACTGATTGAGCCACTTGTGCTGAAGCAGGGATATCCTGGAAACCTGATCTGTTGGTGGCCCTTGAGCACTGGAGTTGCCCACCCGTGTATTAGAATATTATGGTAAGCACTTAATGTGCAACCAGTGGTAACGTCGAACCAAGTTCTAAAATCGAAACTAACTTACTCCTAAGGAAGAGCTGTCCCATTGGGTCAAGCTAAAAACCAAACCCTGGCCTGTAGAGTTAAAGTGGTTGTCCCAATCGTCCGTTAAGGTCAGTTGGAGGTATCTGATGGGCCTACGTTAGTGGTGGGTTATGGTCCTCTTGCGCTGGAGAATTTATGTCACAACCCTGCAGTCTTTGTTTGTAATGTTGGGGAGGTGAGATTGTTTAACAGCTTCTGGCTACTACCTTAAAAAATGAAGGGCTAAAATCTATATCGACCGAAGCAGCAGTACGGGCCTTTTTTTTTGGTGTCCGAAAATGATCATAGATTTTAATGTGCGTTTTTGGCCACAATTGGCCGCTTCGGGACTTAATAGAATTTCCCCATGAGTCCTTTAGATTTCCTTACCACTAAGCATTTTGGACACACTACTCATCTGTAAAATAATGCATGCAGACAATAAAATCTGTTGGCGTCTCTGGGGTCTTGGATCTGGGTAAGGTTTCTGAGTAAGGTTTCCGGTCAGTTCAACAATGTGGGCGAAAACGCGTTGTCTGTATGCTGGACACCTTCTGAGAGACCTCAAATGCGTATGCCAAGTTTCGTGCTCATCCTGAAGGTCATCGACCCAGAAGCCCAATGGTCATTTCTTTTTTTGGTTACATTTATTTCAGATGTTATGGTTGCTTTGATATGTCATATGTTGTGGTTGCTTTGATTTGAGAGAGTAGGTGATGGAGAGTCGTCACAGGTTGGAAAGTCTTGGGCTTTTTCCATGAGTGATTTATTATACGCCGCATGAGATGGCTGAAATTCCCTCTGGGCCACGAAGCTTTGTCTAAGGGGCCACCTTGCTAACCGTGAGCATGCTCCCTCCCCCTTGTTTAATTTAAAAATATTAGCTTGGTTTTATTTTGTTTTTGTTTTAATGTATTGCTTTTTCAGACCACCTTTAACCTGGCATATCACACTTGCTACACATGTTCACATCCAGTTGTTGGCTTTTTGGAAATCTTACATTAAAGTCCAGTAACCCCTTTGGTGAAAGATTATTGTAACTTGTAGACCCTTTTGACACAGAAGGGGTTAGACGTTCTCGAATGTGATGTATGTGCTTCCAGCATGAAATGGGTTAAGGTTTTTCAGTGCATCAGGGGGTGGAAATCCTGCTTGCTGGAATAAAAGCCGCGTCGGATGAGGGCCAACTTTTGCAGCGGATTTAATGGCCCAGATGTACTGTACGTGGCATTTATCTTCCTCCGTGTAAGGGGCTGTGAAGCATTAACTGACTCAACAGGGTTTAAGGAGATCTGTGCTGCTGTGATTTCACAGCACATAAAATGTTAAAACGGACATTAGCAGAGTGTTGAAAGGCGGAAGTGTTGGGGGAAATTCCATGACCTCCGTGCATCGCCTTCAGAGCGATGGTCTGTATGTAGGGTACCACACAGGTTTAAAGGTGAAATGAGACTTGGGAGATCCAATGGAGTGAGAGCATCCGGCTGTGTAACACTTTCTTGTTCATAGTTATGTAAAGTATGCTTAGTAACCAGGGCAGAGGATGGGGGGAAGCCAGACCTAGTGCCGTGTGCAGTGGTGAAGGGGGACGTCTGGCTGACCACATCCAAATTTTCCCCACTCGACAGTTGCCTCTCTCCTTCGCCCCCCCCCCCCTCGTTCACCCCACTCAACAATCATCCAGATATCCCAATCCCCCCTAACGCTCAACAATTGGCCCAGACCACAGGGCCCAGGGGGTGGCTGGAGTCTTCTCCTCGTTGATCTTTGGGTCTGGTATTAACTGTGAATTTAGGCTCGATATACAAACTGTCAGCCGCACTAAAACATCACGGGCTACAGAATACACACTGTTAGAGGTTTCTGCCTCCCGGAGGTAAGAATGCAATTGAGGTTCAAAAGTTAATCAGGCAATATTATATATTTTGTTCTAAGTTACTGTAAATTCAGATTTTCCTTAAAGCTGCAGTTCAGTCAATATCCTGCATGTGTGTTTTTTTAAATAAATCAGTTCTGTAGTAAGAAAAAATACTTTTAGCATTTTCTGTTTTAAAAAAAACAACTTTGAAAGACCAATTTTCTTGTATTCTATTTAACAGCCATTTGCTAAGGCACTGCCCCTTCATGTCCTGTCACAAGCCCTGGCACACCCCTTTGTCAGCCCTGCCCTCCCTCTAGCACATGTCAGTGCAGGAGTGCTCATGAATATTCATGAGCTTCCACTGAGAGACAGAAGCAGAAGAATAACAGATCCCTTCACTAATTATGTCACCAAATTTCGCCGATGAATACATGGAGAACGAATTGACTAGCAGCTATACAGTTCTTTAGGTAATTAGAGATTGCCCACATGAAACTATTGAAGTAAAAAAATAAATGAAAAAAAAAGACTGAACTGCAGCTTTAATATGCTTCTACCACAATATTTTACAGAGTGTTATCTAATTTGCATGGAAAAGCAAAGATAAAACTAGCTAAATGTGTGTGTGCATATCTTTATTTGTATACAGTAGCCGCATTCATGTACAATAGTACTTCACAGCCATAATACAAAATAATAGGAGACATTATGGGAATGAGCGCTACAGACAGATTAGGAAAAGGCATCCCTGCCCCGAAGAGCTTACAATCTAAGCGGTAAGTGGGGGACAACTTTGAGACCGCATGAGGCGGAATGGGTCATTTGGCCACCCCTGCTTCACCGCAGCCGATCCGGCGCTGGAATCCCCGCCACCTGCCGCTTCTAGGGAAAGTTTTATTATTGGTTAGAATAGAGGGTTAATTTGGGGGTTTTAGGTGTTAGGGTAGGCCAGTGTTTCCCAAAGTGTGCGGCGCCCTGGTGTGCCGCGGCTTGGCTAGAGGGGCGCCGCGATCAGGGCCGCGAGCAGCGGGAAACAAGGGCTGCTAGTTAATTTAAAAAAAAAAAAAAACCTCTG
>WSYH01005397.1:0-44877 GCA_036426205.1 Ascaphus truei
TGTCTCTGTCTGTCTCTGTCTGTCTGTGTCTGTGTCTGTGTGTGTGTGTGTATGTGTGTGTGTGTGTGTGTGTGTGTGTGTGTGTGTCTGTGTGTGTCTGTGTGTGTGTGTCTGTGTGTGTGTGTCTGTCTATGTCTGTGTCTGTCTGTGTCAATCAGAAAGCATTTTTCCTCATGGGAAGACCAATGGTCACCCCAGATACCTTGTAGATTTAATGTTGTATGATTATGCTCTAAACAGACGATTTTAATCAGCGTCTATTGTGTGAAACTAATGCAATTGTTTGAGTGTCTCATGTCCAGGTGCAGTCCTTCCAATTAGATGAAGATAAAGGTGACGCAAAAGCGCTTTTCATCTAAAGTGGAGAGGCCTATTCCAGATTCTACCCCGTCAGAGTATTTCTCCTGGATCCATGTTACACAAGTGCACCCACAGTCGCTTCAAAATTAAACCTCAATACAGATGGGAAGGCCTAAAGACACAGCTATTTTCAGTTGGTGTTTTGGGTCACAATAAAACCCGGCACTAACCAAAGAAGGAGAAAAGTTCATAGGCAGAAATCCGGACCTCAATATATGAACTTTGAACTTTCTAATAACCCTTTTTTAGAGGTTTTATTATTTTAATTACAATGTTTATTCTATTAGGTTTATATAAGTAGTGTCCACATGAAGATGATAAGGAAGGTACAGATATAGCTTGTTTAGCCATAATTTTTCTGTGTGGGTTTTTATTATTCTGTGTATAGCATATATGTACACTACCGACACACTTTATTGCAGTGCGGCCGGTTCCGCAAGCCGGGAGATTTCCCGGCTTGCTAGTGGCCGCCCCTCGGCGGTCACGCGTCATCGGGAGCCTGCGCCCCCTGCACGCGCGTCCAGGGCTCCCCGAGGGAGCCCTGGTGTCCCGCGATGTGGGGGACGGCGGCAGGGGGTTCCGGGGGACTCGGCGGACCCGGCAGCGGGAGGTAGAAAGCCCCGATCGGAGGGCGCTCCTCCGCTGCTCCGGCGCGCGCCAGGTTACTGCTGCGGCCGAGAACGGGCAAATGCTCGAATAAACTCGGCCGCAGCAGTACACCTTTTTGTTATATAATGGAATCCTGGTAAACAAAGCCCACATCTTAGGCCTTGGCCATGTTTGGCGCTTGCTGGCGGAAGCGTGTTGATGCGCGCTCCCGCTCAGCACTGAGCCCCTACAGTCGCAATTAGAGCGGCTTTAGTAGGGGCTCACCTGCGCTTCCGCGCGCTTGCGGAAGCGCAGGTCTTAGGGGAATTTAAAATTCCCCCGCTAACCGGCGAGACAGGCTGGTCACGTGAGCGGTTCGCCCAATGAGGGCGAACCAGCTCCGTGACTTCACTGGCCCGCCCCCGGCCAGTGACGAGCCCGCCCCCGGACCGCCCCCGGACGGCCTGCTGAGAGCGCTTGCGGTAAGCAACCGCAAGGCCAGGGAAAGCACCCGCTTTCCCTGAGCCTCAGCACGCCAGCGGTAAGCGTGTCCGAGGCCTTATGTGCGATGTAACCAAATGTACTATCCATACCCAATAGGTTGCACCCCAGGAACGAGAGTTATACTTAACCCCTTGGAAAATGACAAGATGCTATAAAATATTTGCTTATTGGTTACGAAGGGAGTAGAAATACGACTTTGCCCTAGGGAAGTTATTGACTCTGTGATAGAAGGATAGATAAAGTATTATCCTGCAACTAGACCAGGTTATGTTATTTGGGAAAAGTGGTTCCAGTGTTTGAAGGTAGAGATGAGGGTTGGGATTTGTTGGGACTTGGTGGTTAGATTATTTCGCTGGGAGCGAAGCTAGTGGATGTTTTTGTATGTGTGTCTGTCCTACTCATTACTCTTTATGTTATGAACAGCAAAACTTTGGTCCAGAAGTGCGTTGCAACCCCCCCACCGATGCTATGTCTCTTTTTGGTGATGACAATGTCAGCAGTCCCCCAGAAGAAGAGACCGAAAAAAAGAAATCAACTGGGCCAATACAATGGCCAGAAAGGAATCATGTTATGCACTATGGGACTATTTTTTGGGGCCGGCAGGACTATGATATGGTTAACCGTTCTTTAAAAAGACTGTCTCTAAAGGATAAGAGGGGCTGGGAAGATTGGATATGAGGAAGGTGGGAAGGTCACCCAAGGGCATGTGTCAACCCCAAGGAAAGGATCACAAGTCAGCCATTTTGACTATGGTAGCCATTTTGTCTGTTCCGATATTCTGAGTAAATATAGTATGTAAGATGTATGTGTTGTGCAGTCACTCCTAGGAAATATTCACCCACACCAACCCCCACTTATTCTCAGAAATAGAATTTGCCCACTTTTCAAATAATGTCCACCCTACCTAAGCAAAGAATACGAAATTGAAAAGCATTAATTATTAAAAGTAGCTCAATTAAGAGAGTTGCGGGAGGTCTAATACCTTTTTAGGAATGTATGATTTATATGCAAAAGGGGATTTCTTAGTAGTCAATATAGATGCCGGTTTTTTGTTTTTTTTCCCAAACATTTTTTATTAGGCATAGTTATTTTCACATACATAGAGTTACTTTATATTTCTGGCCTAATACATATAGGTTTTCCTTGTTCAATTAGGGGGGGGGGGCACGCTCAGGGCCACTTTATGGTCCATGAGGTGTGGAGAAAGAGAAAAAGTATGATGACAGAGAGCGGGGGGGGGGGAAGATAGGGAGAGAGGGGTAGGGGGGGAGGGTTCATCTTGCTGCTGTCAAAATAAAGGAGATTAATTTCCATACTGGGCGATCGAGCTCCTCTTTCGGTCTGCCCAGAATGAAGGTCAGTGGATCCATAGGAATTGTGAGACCTGTGATCTCTTTTATTAAATCTTGTATTGTAAGCCAGTATTTTTGGATCTCTGGACAAAGCCACCAGATATGGGCCATGTCCCCTCTATGTCCACAGCCTCTCCAGCATAGGTCTGATGCCAGAGGGTAGATTTGCTTTAGCCTCACTGGGGTAAGATACCAGTGATACATTATTTTGTAAATATTCTCCTTCACCGTGGTACATATGGATGTTCCTGAGGCTGTGTCCCATATGTCTTCCCAGTCCTCCCGGTCTATAACTATGTTCAATTCTGCTGCCCACTTGAGCATATAATCGTGTGCGGTTGGATTTGCTGGGTTCTCCATGCCAGCATATATTTGCGTTATTAGACCTTTTTTTTTTTTAAATCTTTTTTTCCTTTATTGGAGACACATATAAAGATTACAAACAGAGGTTACAATCAATATGATACATTTAGCATTGAGGGCAGCGGTACATGACTGAGGCGAGTCAAGGGTCTCAATAAATCGTTTTCTTGGTTTATTAGTATGAAAAGGGAGGGCCTCAGGGCGGGGCGACAGATGGGGACGACAAGAGAGGGGGAAGATGGGGGGGGGTGTAGTGGGCTTGCACTCCTCTCTTTCCGCCTTTTCAGTTGGTTGGCTATTCGTTAGGACTTATTAGGGGGGGAGGGTTCCCGGGCTGATCCAGGGTTCCCATGTGTTATAGAATTGTGGCATTTTTTGTTTTAGCATGGCCGTTAATTTTTCCATAGTCATTACTGTATTTATTCTATTCACTACAATCCTCCTTGAGGGTGCCTTTAGTTGCTTCCAGGCCGCCGCCACCGAGCATCTTGCCGCCGTAAGTATAGCGGCAGTCAGCCTGGCCGCGGGGGCTGGGAGGTCCTCTATTGGTTTGCCCAGCACGTATGTCAGGGGGTCCAGGGGAACCTCCAGGCCCAGGGTTTCATCCAGGAGTCTTTGAATTCTAGACCAGAACTGCTGGATCTCAGGACATGTCCACCAAATGTGGGCCATGTCGCCCTTTTGTCCACATCCTCTCCAGCACAGGTCAATTGCGCCGGGGAAGATCTGGCTCAGTCTACTCGGGGTCAGGTACCACTGAAATAGTATTTTGTATATGTTTTCTTTTGTGACGGAGCAAATTGAGGTTTTAGAGGCTGAGTCCCAGATGTCCTCCCAGTCCTCAAGGTCTAGAGTTATGCCAAGATCTACGCACCATTTTTGCATATAAGTATGGGTGGGTGGGGGAAGGGAGTTCTCTATTATGCTGTAGAGTTTTGAGATTAGCCCTTTCTGATACTCTCTTACTTGACAGAGGGACTCAAATTTGGTCAGGGGGGGGGAATTTTGAGGATGGGGATAGAGCTCTAAGGAAATGCCGTATCTGTAGAAATGCGAATATGGGGAAATGGGGGGCTGATAATTTATTTTTGAGCTCCTGGAAGGACAGAGCTTCATCATTCTCTAGCAGATCCGCAACCATGCTAATGTCCAGGTCCTGTAATAGACCGATCTGGGCTTAGGAGCAACCCGGAGGGAATTCAGGATTCCCAAGTATGGGGGTCAGTTGGGAGGGGGATGAAGTTAGGCCGTATTTCCCTCTATTTTTGGAACCCCATAGACCATGTGCATTTCATCGCTCCGAGCTCAAGTTTCTGAGGAGGTTTTTCCTTGTACTCTGGGAACTATGGTAGTACTGGTAGGGGGACGGGGGACGTGTGGCTAGACTCTATTTCCAGCCAGCAGGCCGAGCTCAGAGGGTTGTTCCAAACCACTGCCTGCCTGAGTTGGGCCGCGTGGTAGTATTTGATCACGTCAGGCGCCCCCAGTCCACCTCTCGTCTTTGCGGCCATGAGCACTGACCTCGGGACTCTAGGTTTGCACTGTTTCCATATGAAACGCAGGATTTGTGATTGTATATTTCTTAATTCGGCTAGGGGAATTGGAATTGGGAGCGTTTGGAAATAATACAATAGATGGGGGAGGATATTCATTTTGGCGGAGACGATTCTGCCAAACCAGGAAATCTGGTATGTGTTCCAGACCTCTAGGTCTCTCTTGATTTGGCTAAATAGAGGGGGGTAGTTAGTTTTGCATAGGGAGCTGTACATTCTAGTAATTTTTATCCCTAGGTATTTTATGTGGGTGGAGCTCCACTTATATTTGTAGTTTAATTGGAGAAGTTTCCAGGTGGATTCGGGGAGGGATATATTCAATGCTTCAGATTTGTCTGTGTTTATCTTATAATCTGAGACCTGACTAAATTGGTCTAGCAGTTTCTGCAGGTTGGGGAGGGAGATATGTGGGTCAGCTAAGGTCAGAATGACGTCATCTGCGAAAAGGGATATTTTATAGTTCTTGTCGGCTATGTTTATGCCTGTGATATCTGGGTCAGCTCTAATTTGGGCTGCTAGTGGTTCGATTGAGATTGCGAAAAGCAGTGGGGATAGGGGGAACCCTGCCTGGTTCCGTTTCTTATGTGGATCGGACTGGATTGTCCTCCCGGCAGTTTTAAGTACGCAGTGGGGTTCTGGTATAATGTTCGGACCCCTTCGAGGAACGGGCCTGAGAAACCGAATTTAATCATTGTTTGATCAAGGAAGGACCATTTGATCCGGTCAAAGGCCTTTTCGGCATCTAGACTGAGAATCATGGCCTGGAGTTTATTGAGGTGCACGTGGTCGATGATATTGATGATTTTACGGCTGTTGTCAGAGGCCTGTCTTCCTGACACGAAACCCACTTGGTCTATATGAATTAGTCTGGGGAGAATATGGTTTAGCCTGTTTGCGAGGACCTTGCTAAAGAGTTTTAGGTCTGTGTTAAGTAGGGAGATTGGTCTGTAGTTACCGCATTGCAGTGGGTCCCTTCCTTTCTTATGAATAATAGCTAAGTTGGCAGCGGAAATTGTGCCCGGGATCGGGTCTCCCTCTAGGAAGGAGTTGAACATATCAAGTAGATAGGGGGAAAGAGACAATCTAAATTATTTATAATAAGCGTTTGAAAAGCCATCAGGACCAGGGGTTTTGGCTATCTTAAGGGTGCTTATGGCTTGTGCCAGTTCCTCCTGCGTGATTTTGTGGTTCAGGGCTTTGAGCTCCTCGTCAGTAAGAGAGGGTAGGTTGCATCGCGCCAGAAATTGCGAGGCAGAGTCTACCGCTGTTGGATCCTGGTTGGGGGGGTGGAGATTGTAAAGCTCTGTGTAGTATTTAGCAAATTCTTGGGCGATTTCTTTTTCCACATAAGTAGTGTGGCCGCCTTTGGTGCGGATTCTTGTGATTTGGGCTCTTGCTTTTATACCTCTTAATTTTGACGCTAGGAGTTTGTCGGCCTTATTGCCCTTATCATAAAACCTCTGATTGGTCCATTTAAGCGCTCTCTCCACCTCTTCTAATTGGGATTGTTTCAGCTCAGCTCTTGTTTTGTCAAGCGTTCTGAGTAACCTTTTGGAGGGGGCCTTTTTGTGTTGTTGTTCGAGGGTAAGTATTTTGTCAGTTAACGCCTTCTGTGCTTTTAGTTTAGTCTTTTTCTTATAGGAAGCTAGGGAGATTAGGTCGCCTCTGATTATTGCTTTGTGGGCTTCCCACAACGTTGACGCTGCGGAGACCGACCCTTTGTTTAGTTCACAAAATGAGGCTAATTTGTGTTGGATTGATTCTACAATTTGTGGGTCGTTAAGGAGGGAGTCATTTAGTTTACAGTTATACGAGGAGTTCTTTACAAAAGGTAGGGAGAGGGTCAAATCGACCGGGGCATGGTCAGACCATGTGATCGGGCCTATATTGGAGTGGGAGGCCGCCTGGAGAACATTTGTGGTACCTAGCAAATAGTCGATCCGCGAGTAGGACTGATGGGGGGCCGAGAAGAACGTGTAGTCCCTCTGGCCTACGTGCTGGGCCCTCCAAATATCCATGAGGGAGGGAGGGGGGGAGTGGGGGGTCAAGGGGGGGAGGAGGGGGCGTATGAGAGTGGGTGGTGGTAGTGCCATTTCTCTGTACACATTCTTATTTCACTTCCTTTTGGTATACATCATGTTAGGCTGTGCTTTTGTACAAACACATGCAATACAGTGGACAACGCCTGTAATCTACAACTTCAATGCAACCCGGGGTGGGGGATGTAAGGGGGGGGGGGGTTGGGGGAGGAGGGGAGTGAGGGAGGGGGAGAGGGGGTTTTTGGGGAGGGGGGTCGTGTTCCACGAGGACTCTGATCTGCGATGGAGGTCGGGCACCAGCTGGATCGTGACGGGTATCGATTAGGGGGAAGGAAGAGAGAGGTAAGGGAGGGAGGGCGAGAGAGGGGGGGGAAAGGCGGGGGGTGTGGGGGGAGGGGGGTAGCGGGGTCGGGGTCGGGGGGGGGGGGGTGGGGGAGAGGACACCCCGGGTGGGCCTTCATTGGAGCGGGTTAGGGGGGTGTCTGTGGGGTGGAGAGGTGATGGGGGTGGGGTTGTCAGGCGAGGGAGGAGCTCGCGCGGGGCTGTAGAGGCATCGGGCCGTTCGGGCAGCCTTGTGCAAGCCTTGTGGCTCAGTTGGACTTTTGCTTGCGAGTCTTTCAAGGCTTGGGTGTTTCGGCAGGTTCGGATCGTGCTGCTCGTGGAGGACGTTCCTTCTTTCTTCCCTCTTGGTGGGGGCGATGCCGATAGTCTTTGAGGAAGTCGCTGATGTCCTCCGGTCGGAGATGGTATAAATCGACCGTTCCTCGGACAATAAGTTTGAAGGGGAACCCCAGCTGGTAGGATACTCCGCGTCCCTGAGGAGATTTGTGAGAGGCTTCATCCCCATCGCTTCAACAGTTGAACGGGATAAGTCACTGAATATCTGGATCGTGCAGTCGTCCATTTTTGAAACCCCCGCTCTTCTCGCAGCCGAGATTTTCTCTTTTGCCGTGTACACGTGATATTCACTATCACGTCCCTGGGGCGGTTAGGGTCGGGCGTTTGGACCGAGGGCCTGTGTGCCCATCCGCTGGAGTTCGTGTTCGTGAGGTCGGGAACAACATCAGGAACATCTTCGGAGTAAGGCTGGAGGGATTCAAGAGACGAACTGCTTCAGGATCCCCGTGAACCGCAGGTTCTGCTACGATCCCTGTTCTCGTGGTCCTCTATTGTTCTGAGGGCACAATCTCATTCCCCATTCTGGTCATGTCGTCCTCTAGGTTAGAGTGGGTATCCGCGATCGTGGAGATTTGTGCTTCCCATGCCTCTGTTCGCGCGGGTTAGTGTGTGAGGGTCCTGACCTTATAGTCCGTAGAACCTTCTTGAGGTCTCCACGAATCCCCTCCTCATCCTGAGGAGAGAGAGCCTCAAAAAATGCGAGGTTGAGCTCCTGCGGGTGCCTGGATTGCTTGGGAGAACTTGCGACCTCCGGGCGTCCTCGGCTCCCGGCGCCATCTTGTGATTCCGAGGCCGACTCCATCAGGCGCTGAGTCGGCTAGAAAAACTTTGATTACGGGGTTCGGTGCTTTTTTTTTGTTGCTTCCCCTTCATGCCTGGCTACTTTAGGGGGGGGTGCTGGGCCTTTTTTGGGGGGTATGGGCCGTTGGGGTGGCTATTCTGGTATCGTTATGGGGAGGGTGGTCCGGAGCTCTCTCTCCTACCTTCCATCACGGTGACGTCCCGGAAGTCCCGTTTATAGAACCTTTTTGATGGTTCCTTCTTGGCACAGTTTCTCAATTTTGGTGGGTGGGGAAATTTCAATTAACGTTGGACATTTTTTGTAGGAATTTCGAATTTGGAGAAATTTGAATGTATCTAGGTGAGGTACAATTTGGTGTGGTAATTCTTGGAGACTCAGGAACTGTCCTCGCTCAGCAGATTCGCGACCACCCTGATCCCTAATGATTAAAATGTGTCGAATTGTTGGTTTCGCATCCTGGGGGGATTTTGGATTGTGATAGTGGGGTTAATTGTGAACTGAGGGAGAGAGCTGGAATTTAGTTTTGGCTTTTCGCCCGTATTTCCAGTGTGTGTCTCATCTCGCTGCTCCCAGTTCGAATTTGGGTGCCTATCAGTTCCCCTGTCACCGCACCAAAGATAAGCTTACAGAAAGGCGTTCTGTCTAGTGAGATTCAATTGCTAGCCAACAGAGGTGGTCTGGGGTCCGAGTTCCACATGACCGCCTGTCTTAGTTGGGCTGCCTGATAATTAGCAAGCTGTCCGGACCCCAATCCTTCCTTTTGTCTCTGCGCCATAAGAACCAACCTAGATACCCTGGGTCTCTTCCTTGCCACATAAATTGAAAAATGTTATTTGGATAGTCTTAGTTCAGAGGCCAGGATAATGCTCAGGAGGTTCTGAAAGAAGTATAATATCTGGGGAGTATATTCATTTTTCTGAGATCATCCTCCCGTCCATGGTATCTGGTAGCTTTCCCTCCCAATTATCCCCACGTCTTTTTTTCATTTCCTAAGAGGTTTGGATATTATTTTGGTTATAAGTTTAGGACCGTAATTCCTTGATACATGTACTCCGGTATTGATTGTATGAAGGCTCACTTATAGTTAAGTTTTGTTTTCAATGTCCCATCTCGGGCTTGCTACACAATTTAGGGTTGAGGGCCTTTCGATTTTATCACATTATTTTATATCCTGATATTTTTACCAATTCCATTAATTCCTTGGGGAATGATTTGAGGAAGAGAGATCTGGGGTTGCGTTTAACGTTAGGATAATATCATCTGCGAATAACGAGACTATAACTTTTTTTCACAATTGGTACCCCCCGTACTGGCTGCGGCCGCGTTT
Source organism: Ascaphus truei (assembly GCA_036426205.1). Lineage (NCBI taxonomy): Eukaryota > Metazoa > Chordata > Amphibia > Anura > Ascaphidae > Ascaphus > Ascaphus truei. The sequence continues at coordinate 9,567 of WSYH01005397.1, forward strand.
TTCGAGCATTTGCCCGTTCTCGGCCGCAGCAGTAACCTGGCGCGCGACGGAGGGTGCCGGGCGCGCGCCGAAGCCTCGGAGGAGAGGCCCGCCGATCGGGGCTTCCCCCTCTCCTTACCGGGTCCGCCGGGTCCCCCGGAACGTCCCACCGCCGTCCTTACATCCACGCGACACCAGGGCTCCCCCGAGGGAGCCCTGGGCACGCGTACAGGCGGCACAGGCACCCGATGATGCGTGACCGCGCATCGGTGATGCGCGGCACGCTGAGGGAGTGCGGCTCGCAAGCCGGGACATTTCCCGGCTTGCGGAATGAGCCGCATTCGAATAAAGTGTGCCGCCTGTGTATATTTTTGTTGTCTAGTAATTTTAGACGCCAGAGGTTCAATTGTTAGGGCGAACAGGAGGGGGGATAGGGGGCATCCTTGTCTCGTTCTATTTGTTATGTTGAATTTCTTAGCGGATCTGCCCGGGAGTTTCACCACCGCAGATGGGCTGCGGTATAGTGCTCGGACTCCCTCTAGATACGTATCTTTGAAGCCGAATTTCTGCATTGTTTTGTCAAGAAATAGCCAATCGATTCTGTCAAACACCTTCTCTGCATCTAAGCTTAACAGAACCGCTTTGGTAGCTGTGAGGTGGGCATGGTCAACGATATTTATAATTTTGCAGGTGTTATCTGAGGCTTGTCTGCCTGAGACAAACCCCACCTGGTCGTTGTGGACGAGTCTCGGTAAGAACGGATTAAATCTATTTGTCAGGATTTTGCTGTAAAGCTGGAGATCGTTGTCTAGTAGAGAGATTGGTCGATAACTCCCACAGAGCAGTGGATCCCTACCCTCTTTGTGTATTATGGCTAGGTTGGCCTGCGTCATTGATGGGGGGATTGGGTTGCCCTCCATGAATGAGTTAAATAAGCTAAGCAGGTGTTTAGATAGGATCGGGGAGAACCTTTTATAATAGACATTGGAGAAGCCATCGGGGCCAGGGGCTTTCGAGATTTTTAATGTTTTTATTGCGTCCACCAACTCATTTTGGGTGATCTTTGCATTAAGCGTCAGATTTTCCTCCTCTGTTAATGTGGGCAGGGGGCAATCCGATAGGTAATTACTAATGGGTTCAGAGGTGGGTATCCCCGCCTTCCCTCCCTGAGCCCTAAGGTTATAGAGTTTAGTATAGAATGCGGTAAATTCTTCCGCTATTTTCTGCTCATTATAGATTATTTCCTCCCGATCTGTTCTTTATCGCAGTGATCTGGGAGCGTTTCTGTTTACCTCTTAGTTTGCTAGCCAAAAGTCTGTCGGCCTTGTTGCCCTTGTCATAGTATTTATGGCCAGTCCATGTGAGGGCTTTTTCTACATCTTCCATTTGGGACTGTTTTAGCTCGTTTCTGGCTGCGGTCAAGGTTTTGTAATTTTTTTTCGAGGGGTTGGATTTATGCTGCTGTTCCAGCTTTGTAATTTTATTTGTCAAATCCGTTATTAGTTTTGCCTTGGCCTTCTTTCTGTGGGATGCAATTGATATAAAAATTCCCCTGATTGCTGCCTTATGGGCTTCCCACAGAACCGCCGGAGATTCGACTGTACCAACGTTGAGAGCGAAATACTCCCTAAGAGCCGCTTTAATTTCTTTTTCTACTGCCGGGTGGTTCAGTAGGGAGTCATTCAGCTTCCAAGTGTAGGAGGTCAATTTTTGAAATGGGGTTGAAAGAGTTAGTGTGATAGGGGCATGATCTGACCAAATAATGGGGCCTACATCCGAATTGGTGGAGGCTTCCAGAACATTTTTGGTAGCAAAAAAATAGTCTATACGAGAGTGTGATTGGTGTGGCACCGAATAAAAGGTGTAGTCTCTTTGGCCCTGGTGTTGGATTCTCAAATGTCCATTAAGGAGTATTCCCTAGTGATCGCTTTGAATTGTCTCTCCATTTTCTGGGAGGAAGCTCTTTGTGAGCGATTTAGAGTTGAGACTCTATCCTCTGTGGAGTTTATCACCATATTAAAATCCCCACCTATAATCAAAGAGTATAGGTTGTTAGGATCAATCTTCTCTAACACTGTTTTTAAGAATTCTGTTTGATTTTCCTTTGGCGCATTGATGTTGACCAGAGCGATTGCTGTACCCGCAAGTGAGCCATATACCATTAGAAATCTACCCTCTGGATCTGAAGTTGTTTTGGTTATATTGAATGGGGTTCCTTGTCTGAGTAGGATAGCTACTCCAACGTTTTTTACTATTAAATGATGAGAAGAAACCCGTCGGGAATACATTGCTAATTAATTTGGGCAGCTCTTGAGATGCAAAGTGCGTCTCCTGGAGGAAGATGATATCTCCCAGAGACCTTTTCAGCTCCTGGAGCGCTAGTTTTCTTTTTCTGTTATTGTTCAAACCTTTCACATTCAGTGAAACAAGTTTAATTGCTGACTGACTAGCCATTTGGGTGTTGGAGTGTTATTCCCATTGGGATCGCGCCCTTCCCACCGGGAGGATCCTTATATCTTAGATTGGAGATCATTTTAATCTCATTTTGGGGTCGTTTTCTGCATGTGGAGTTCAGGTTGGCCCGACGAGGGGTTGGGGGGGTGGGAATGGGTGAGGGGAGCGGGGGGGGAGAGAGTCTGCTGGGACAGAATCAGCAGCAAGAGGTAAAGTAGGATGAGGTCTGCTAGGGACCTCCAGTGGATACCGCCGGGATTGGGTACCGGCATTTGGGCGTATGGCCCAATGGGGGGGGGGGGGTGGGGGGGATCCAGGCTCAGGTACGGGCGTGCAGGGAGTTGCGGACCCAGGTATTTGCTGATGAAGTCTCGCTTCTTTGGTGTGGAAGGGGGGGGGGGGGGAATGGGGAGCTCGAGTTATATCTCTCATATCCTGCAGTCGTTATAGACTTAGGACGGTGGGGGGTGGGGGAGACACGGGACAGGGAGGTGGGGGGGGGCAGGCGGAGATCCAAGTGGGTAGGGAGCCGAGGAACACATCACGAATATGGTATCAGAACCCATGTCGTGCACAGAAACAGTTCTTCCAGCACCTTATTGGGGGGGGGGGGCGGGGGGGGGGTGGAGAGGCGGGGGGGGGGGGGGGGGAGGGGGGGGGGGTTGGGGGAGAAAGAAGGAGGGGGGGATGAGGGGAGGGGAATGCAGCAAAGGGTTGACTGGTGATTCCGAAACTGCTTTTGAGTAACTTTAATACATACAGGCATTTGCAGCATAAGGTGTAACCATAGATATAGCCGTAAACATAGATGCCGTTTTTAACGCTACTAAAGACGCTAATTTAAGGCTCAGTAGCAAATAGCAACAAATTAGAGCAACAGTATTGCAAAATTATATGGCACTAGATTATCTGTTGGCAGCACAAGGAGGGGTTTGTAAGTTAGTAGGTAAAGAATGTTGTGCTTATATTGACAACCAATCAAAAAAAAAGCATACACAATGTAACTGTTTCATACGCCCATAATATAAATTATCTTCAACTGTGCATGCAATGTCTTGTATATAATGTATACCCTGCTCATTATGTAACTGTATTTGTAAACATGTATTATTTGTCTTAACTCTGTGCCCAGGACATACTTGAAAACGAGAGGTAACTATTACTTCCTGGTAAAATATTTTATAAATAAATAATATAGACACTCTAGCAGAAATTCAATTTAGAATGCGAGAGGAACCAAAAGGGTTTCGAATGGACCTTTGGCCGTGGAAATTGGCTAGGTGCATTGGGAATGAAAATTCTTTATGGAATCATGGCAATCGCAAGTTTATTACTTTGTGTGTATATGTTAATCCAAATGACTAGATGTATAAATCAGCTCTATTTTTGCCAAAGAAAGCTGCTTCTGCTTCTACTGTAGTTCTACCATTATGTATATGTCTCTGTTAGGTTCAGTCTTCCTGACCAGACCTTAGAGCAGGCAACCTTCTTCTACTCGACCCGGGGGATTCATCACGCAGCTGCTATATGTTCTGGTCTCAGATATGATAGTCGAGCTCGGAGAAGCAAAGATTCAATGCACACAGGCGCGAGCTGAATTATCACTTCTGATTTTAATATGCTAACAGAGGAATATTTATACAAAAGGCAAGGACAATACATCGTGTGTCAATTTCATACATCTGTTACAAACTAAGTTCTCATGTTAAGATCATACATCTAAAATGACATATACCATCTGGCCTAAATTAGTAGAAATAGGGATCAAAGGTCAATAACTACTAATGGGGTAAGAAACAAGACTAGTGGTCTTGTTTCTTATAAATCTTATTTCTTATGTAATAGATATCCTGGGACAGCTGGTCCAAAGCTAGAATACTTTTACTATTTGGTTCTGAGAGAACAAAGCTTGACAATATTTATTTAACCTGTTCAGTCCTGAAAAGAACAGAGCTGGCAGATACAGTTTTTAACCTTACATTCCCTCCTTTTGTTCTGGAAGAACAATTCAATCGACCAGTCCCATTTATTCTTCTACACACCACTCAGGAGAGGAAAAACTCCAAGGGAGAAACCTCTAAGAGACCGTGGGGATGCAGAAACCTATCTCTTTGAGGTACCTCATTTGATAATCAGAGATGAACATATGGGTGGTTGACGAGTACCAAGACTATTGGTATTTCTCGCTCTCATTGTGGGAAACATATACATAACTGTAGAGCTAGAAGCAGAAGCAGCTTTCTTTTGGCAAAAATAGAGCTGATTATACTTTTAGCCATCTGAATTAACATATACACACAAAGTAATAAACTTGCGATTGCCATGATTCCATAAAGAATTTTCATTCCCAACGCACCTAGCCAATTTCCAAGACCAAATGTCCAATCGAACCCTTTTGGTTCCTCTCGCATTCTAGATTGAATTTCTGGTAGAGTGTCCATGTCATGATGTATACTTTTTGATTGGTCATCAATATAAACACAACATTCTTTACCTACTAACTTACAAACCCCTCCTTGTGCTGCCAACAGATAATCTAGTGCCATACAATTTTGCAATACTATTGCTCTAATTTGTTGTCATTTGCTACTGAGTCTTAAAATAGCATCTTTAGTATCGTTAAAAAACGGCATCTATATTGACTACTAAAAAATCCCCTTTTGCATACAAATCATACATTCCTAAAAAGGTATTAGACCTCCCGCAACTCTCTTAACTGAGCTACTTTTAATAATTAATGCCTTTCAATTTCGTATTCTTTGCTTAGGTAGGGGGAACATTATTTAAATTCTATTTCTGAGCATAAGTGGGGGTTGGTGTGGGTTAATATTTCCTAGGAGCGACTGCCCAACACATACATCTTACATACTACATTTACTCAGAATATCGGAACAGACAAAATGGATACCATGGTCAAAATGGATGACTTGTGATCCTTTCCTTGTGGTTGACACACACCCTTCCCACCTTCCTCATATCCAATCTTCTCAGCCCCCTCGTATCCTTTAGAGACAGTCTTTTTAAAGAACGGTTAACCATATCATAGTCCTGCTGGACCAAAAAAATAGTCCCATAGTGCATAACTTGATTCCTATCTGGCCATTGTATCGGCCCAGTTGATTTCCTTTTTGGTCTCTTCTTCTGGGGGACTGCTGACATTTTCATCACCAAAAAGAGACATAGCATCGGTGGGGGGGTTGCAACACACTTCTGGACCAAAGTTTTGCTGTTCATAACGCATATATAGAGAGTAATGAGTAGGACAAACACACATACAAAAACATCCACTAGCTTCGCTCCCAGCGAAATAATCTAACCACCAAGTCCCAACAAATCCCAACCCTCATCTCTACCTTTAAACACTAAAATCACTTTCCCAAATAACATAACCTGGTTTAGTTGCAGGATAATACTTTATCTATCCTTCTATCACAGAGTCAATAACTTCCCTAGGGCAAAGTCGTATTTCTAGTCCCTTCGTAACCAGTTTCTTTTATATATATATAGTTCTACAAATATCTTATAGCATCTTGTCTTTTTCCAAGGGGTTAAATATAACTCTCGTGTTCCTGGGGTGCAACTTATTGGGTATGGATAGTACATTGGGTTACATTGCACATAAGATGTGGGCTTTGTTTACCAGGATTCCATTATATAACAAGAAGGTGTGCATATATGCTATACACAGGACAATAAAATAAAAGACATATTATTAAACAAAATATTCCTGTTACTACCCTATCATCTTAATGTGAATACCACTTATATAAACCTAACAGCATAAACATTGTAATTAAAATAATAAAACCTGTAAAAAAGGTTATTAAAAAGTTCAAAGTTCATATATTGAGGTCCGGATTTCTGGTACGAACTTTTCTCCTTCTTTGGTTAGTGCCGGGTTTTATTGTGACCCAAAACACCAACTAAAAATAACTGTGTCTTTAGGCCTTCCCTTCTGTATTGAGGTTTAATTTTGAAGCGACTGTGGGTGCACTTGTGTAACATGGATCCAGGAAAATACTCTGACGGGGTAGAATCTGGAATGGGCCTCTCCACTTTAGATGAAAAGCGCTTTTGCGTCACCTTTATCTTCATCTAATTAGTAGGACTGCACCTGGACATGAGACACTCAAACAATTGCATTAGTTTCACACAATAGACGCTGATTAAAATCGTCTGTTTAGAGCATAATCATACAACATTAAATCTAAAATGTACCTGGGGTGACCATTGGTTTTCCCATGAGAAAAATTATTTCTGATTGTCACGGTAGGCCAGGCCGAATACACCTTTATATTTAAGGGATCGGTCACAAAGCAAAACAGGCAGAAAAATACATTGCGGTTTATTCGGATAGGACCTCAGAAACACACAGAAACACAAGAAACAGAGAATATACTTTGGGGGACCTTATACTTATTAGGGAAATAACTTGGGGGGATTTGGGCTCAAAATCCAGAAGTCTGGGGGACACAGGGAAGCCTTGGTGTAATTCACCCTGCGCACTGTCAAATCATGCCTGCTTGCTGGGGAAAATTAAGTGACTACCAGCACTTTGGACCCCTAACTCCTGCAACCATAATAATTATATTTCCACCCAAATATCCCCCTAAAACTGACACACAAGAAATTTCACAGTTCAAGGGCTAATGGAACATGACATAGGAAATAACAGGGTCAGTTCACTTTCAAGCACTCCATATCTGAGCTGGGGCATTGGGATGCTTATTCACATGCTAATTCACCAACCTGGGTTTAAATCACAGGACAAACACAATGCATTGCAGGTTTAAAACACATACAACCAACATGTAGGCACAAGAGCTTGCACTCCACCATTTGCACCTATCATGTGGGGTTCTAAAACCTTCTCTTCTCTAAGACACCAGTTAAGAATACCTTGCTGACAGGCCAAAATATCCCCTCCGTTTTCTATCATGTGCCAGGAGACTGCTCTGCAGCTATTTCTCATAAGGGGCCACCCATACAAGGCAATCCACTTATAAAATCGCACAGACAGCTACAGTCCCATGAGGCAAAGGGAATACACAGAGAATGCATTAACTAGCCCACTGGTCTTACACAGTTAATCCCACATACACAGTTCCTAGCTTATACCCCTAAGGGGGACAGTATCAAAGGGAAAAATTATAGGCAACACAGTAAGGTAAAATATTATACCAAGAGCTGACAATCTCAGCCCTTGCCATTCGGTTTCAGGGGCAGCCAGCAATAATAACAGCAATAACACCCTCCTTTTGTTCACTTTTATTACATGTGAACAATATTACACAAAGGATAACAGCATTTAAAGCATAACCTTAATGGAATTGCTTGACGTATAGCAAAACTAACCTGAAACCTTTGGGTATAAAATTTACATTAAAAATCTCAAAAAAAACCCCTACTGAATATAAATATAATCTGCTATAGTCTTCTGACAGAAACTTTTAGAACACCAAATAACATCTGGTTTGCTGAAAGAACAACCTGTAGCATAAAAAACTCATAGACACAGATTTAAAGGTGGGACACATTTGAGAGAAAAAGATGGTTAAAAAATGATAAAATATTAAATATTTGATCAACTTTGCAGAAAAATAATTCCACATAGAACCCTCTAGTATACTGGCAGACCTGGCTAGGGTCCCTTTTCCATGTCTTTTTTTTTTACTGCTATTTCAGGGTCTGCACACTTATAAGAACCTCAGCACTAGAGTTTTTTTTTTTTTGTTTTTGCTGATTACATTGGACTAGTGGTTACTTTATCCACTTCACTGTTCGCACTGCAAGACACTAGTTTAGTGATTCTATGCAGTTAATCAGTGATCCAGAACATTACATTGTGCTCATACTATAGGATCTGAGCATTTAATATCTGTTTTAATTCCCATCATTTTACACGGATATTAAAGATTTAAGTTTTAACCACTTCATTACCCACCCACCAGGTGTTTAGAGTGCTCATTCTAGGTTACTGTCCTCTGTTTATTTGAACTCTATATTAATCAATGTACAACTGTTTCCATTTCAAGCCATATAACAAGCTCAAATAATTTCTGGGCTTCCTGCCAAAACCTTGTAACAAAAAAAAGGTTAATTACTGGTTACTGCAATACAATTTAGGACAGCTTGAAATATGCAGCTCGTCACAGAGCCCGATAATGTTACTGGTATTCAAAAATTAAAACTGGATCTTTGTTTAACAGAAAATTATAGGCTTAACATATACTTTAGACAGTTTTAGTTACTGGTTATACACAAAAAGAGCACAGAGCGCAGACACAAAACAAACAGAATTTTACGCTTCTTTCACACATTCAACCAGTTTTTACAAAAATAACAGACACATATTTTCTCACCTATTCTAATAAATAGGAAAACAAAACAATTTGATCCTGCAGACTAAATTTATAAAGATATCCTTTTTTTTCATATCATAATTAACTTTTTTTTAAACTAATTTTAAAATGCTGAGCTTCTAGTTAGCTTTGTGTCTAGAATATATTTCGCCTGTTATTTCTATATAACATATTCACCTGATTTTATCTGTGGAGATTTAGAGGAAAAGAATTGTAATTCTGTTTAAGGAAATAAATCGCCTGGCCAGTACGATAAACATCCTTATTATTCCAGTGACAGAACTGTTTACAAAAATAATTAATCCTTTCTTTATTCTTTTTCTCCACAGATACCCAAAACTTCCCCATGTCCAGTGTAAATTAGTTTATATTATAGTGGGGGTGTACACCTTTTAAAAATTAAATTTCAACATGAGCAATTAATTATATTCTTATTTTAGAAGCACTTGCCCTGAATAGTAATTTTGTATACATACAATAAACCGTTTTTCTTGTTATTCAATGCAAATAACACTTTCATATGGATAGAATTCACTCAGATTCTTACAAGCACACACACAGGGATTACATACAATCAACCTTTTTATCATATTCATGCCTGAAAATGTAATAAAAACATTCTAATGGAAAAAGAAACCTATACCTGTTATAATCTTGTTTTTCCACTCAATTTTGTAATACATAAGACTCCCTGAACTTTTCAATTCAGACGGGAAAATATTATTAATTCAACTTAATATACACTCATACTTGGGTAATGTGGCACAAATAATTTGGGTTTGCATGTCTTAAAATTAAATTGGAAAAATTATATTTTTCTATCTTTCTCTCTCCTAAGAGCTCTGCTGACTGGCTAACAACATTTCAACAAAAAGAAAACCATCTCTGTAACTCGTCCTATAAAACAAAATTCTTATTATTTCAACTTTCTAATTCTTGTCTCTCCATTTTTTTTTTTTTTTCTCTATCTGTCTTCAACATTCCAGTGCCTTTCCTGTGTAACAAATCATTGGGGGAAAAAAGGTGGGGGCTAGAGCAGCTTATACATGCAGGCAACTTGAGAGGGAGACAGACAAAAAAAAAATCTTTTATCTTCCCAGCTTGTTGCTGTGCTTGAGAGTTAATTGAGACACCTATGCCACACTGCATTCATCCATAAGGGTTATTTTAACTCATCCTACAGTACATTTCTTCATACAGTATACCTATAATCCCATAAACAACTTATAAAGGAATTTTAGCTTAACAAGCATACAATAAGGTTAGTCTTATCATTCTTAATATCATCTTAACCTAAACAATTATTAGCTTATCCTAAATTACCATCATATCTGAGACACCATATCAGTACAGCCCGTTTCAATTAAACAAATGGGACTCCAACCCTTTGTTATATAAATCGGGGACTCAAACCCTCGATTCTTCTGCCCTATAAAATTTAGGTTCTTTAGATTCGCAGAGAAACGGTGAGAAACAATAAAATAAGTTTTTCTCACCTTTTTTCTGTGCAAATCCCACTTTTTCTGACACCATCTGTTAGGTTCAGTCTTCCTGACCAGACCTTAGAGCAGGCAACTTCTTCTACTCGACCCGGGGAGATTCATCACGCAGCTGCTATATGCTTCTGGTCTCAGATATGATAGTCGAGCTCGGAGAAGCAAAGATTCAATGCACACAAGGCGGCTGAATTATCACTTCTGATTTTAATATGCTAACAGAGGAATATTTATACAAAAGGCAAGGACAATACATCGTGTGTCAATTTCATACATCTGTTACAAACTAAGTTCTCATGTATAGATCATACATCTAAAATGACATATACCATCTGGCCTAAATTAGTAGAAATAGGGATCAAAGGTCAATAACTACTAATGGGGTAAGAAACAAGACTAGTGGTCTTGTTTCTTATAATCTTATTTCTTATGTAATAGATATCCTGGGACAGCTGGTCCAAAGCTAGAATACTTTTACTATTTGGTCTCTGAGAGAACAAAGCTTGACACATATTTATTTTAACCTGTTCAGTCCCTGAAAAGAACAGAGCTGGCAGATACAGTTTTTAACCTTACAGTCTCCCACAATGAGAGCGAGAAATACCAATAGTCTTGGTACTCGTCAACCACCCATATGTTCATCTCTGATTATCAAACGAGATACCTAAAAGAGATAGGTTTCTGCATTCCCATGGTCTCTTGGAGGTTTCTCCCTTGGTGTTTTTCCTCTCCTGAGTGGTGTGCAGAAGAATAAATGGGCCTGGTCGATTGGATTGTTCTTCCAGAACAAAAGGAGGGTACGTAAGATTAAAAACTGTATCTGTCAGCTATGTTCTTTTCAGGGACTGAATGGGTTAAAACTGTCAAGCTTTATTTTCTCAGAAGACTAGATGGTAAAAATATTTCAGCTTTGGACCAGCTGTCCCAGGATATCTATTACATAAGAAATAAGATTATAAGAAACAAGACCACTAGTCTTGTTTCTGACCCCATTAGTAGTTATTGACCTTTTATCCCTGTCCCAACCAATGTAGGCCAGATGGTATATGTAATTTTAGATGTATGATCTATACATGGGAACTCAGTTTGTAACAGATGTATCAAATTGACACACAATGTATTGTCCTTGCCTTTGGTATAAAAGTTTCGTCTGTGAACATATTAAACAGAAGAACTCAACCACCTTGTGTGCATTGAATCTTTGCTTCTCCGGGCTCGTAACTATCATATCTGAGACCAGAAGTATATAGCAGGGACGTGGAAAGCTCCCTGGGTAGAGTGAAAAGGTTTCATGCCCTAGGTCTGATCAAGAAGATTTGACCTATCAGGTTCTATAAGGAAACAAGATTAATTTGGGTGTTTGACTCACATAACTTCCAAATAACCAGATATTCCCCCCTTGCATATTCCAAAGACACCAAAATATCTCCTCTACTCACTTAACAAGCGTGGATCCATGCTTGGAGTGGGCAGTTCTGCACTGGAGGTGCTGGCAGTGCTGCTCTGGAGGTGCTGGCAGTGCTGCTCTGGAGGGGCTGGTAGTGGACAGTGCTGCTCTGGAGGTGCTGGCAGTGGGCAGTGCTGCTCTGGAGGTGCTGGCAGTGCTGCTCTAGAGGTGCTGGCAGTGCTGCTCTGGAGGGGCTGGTAGTGGACAGTGCTGCTCTGGATGTGCCGGCAGTGGGCAGTGCTGCTCTGGAGATGCTGGCAGTGGGCAGTGCTGCTCTGGAGGTGCTGACCGGAGGTTACTTAATCTATGTGTGTTGGGTTTTAGAATGTGCCTGTATATAAGACAGAATTGGAATGATCAGTTTTTTTGGACAAATATACAGCATTTAGTATCAGCTCTTTCAAACCTAAATCATTAACCCCAAAGGAGTCGGAGAAGACAGGGGCACCAAAAAACACATATGGTCCATTCGCAAACAGGAACTTCATTTCAAACACTGCAAAACTTTAATGGCTCAGGATTGTGTCACAACATAACCATCTAGAAAAGTATAACGAGAGTCGGAGATTAACAACCAAAAGACCAGTAAAGTCCTCATAGTGTAACATACTGTAATGTTCCATAGTATGAATAAAAAGCAGATACAGTACATGAGTGAGACTTTGACAGAGTACTGACACACTACAGAGACATCCCGACGAAGTCGCCTTTGTTTGACGAAACGCGTAGGGTTGGTGACGTCATCGTGTTGTGGGTGTGTCTACACGGAGTCCTGGGCGTCCCTGCAATCTAACTAGCTGCATTTTCAAGCGCTGGCAACTATCCTACGCAGGAGCAGAGGACGTGGAGGCACGGATTGACTCAGTCTCCTGGCGCCAACTTGTGACAGGAGTTGGTGGTGGCTACAAGCTGTGCAGATGTACCTTGCCTACCTAGGACCCCCCTCACCCTCGCAGATGACTACACAGAGATTTCTCTCCCACGTATGGTTGCTTTTTTTAATCCTGTAAGTGCATTTCCTTTGGGCTGCAGTTTTTTATTAAATGTACTCATTTGTTTAAACAGTTACGTGCTATGGATCTTGCGCTTCTGTTTGTTTTTTGTTCTTAGATTTGTAGTGGTTGCCTATACCACTTTTATCTGAAGCTGCAAAGACGCTCCCTGGATCATCAATTGGGACCTTTATCTCTCTGGATTTTTCAAGTGGAACATTTATTTTGGACTTAGTTTTTATCACTATCACTTTATGGTTTGTAGTTATATGTAGTTAAAAGTGTGTTGATTTATATTAGGATTTTTATTGATTCATATAATATATTATCATTATTCTATTTATATTGTCAATATTATCCACCTGAGCGCTACATAATTTTGTGTTGGTTTTTATATATATACACATTTATACATATATACACACACACACACACACACACACACACACACACACACACACACACACACACACACACACTTTCAACCTTGCGGGTCTCATCAGTGTGAGGTTGGATGTTGGTTATACTGGCTTCTCAGTTAGAAACAGTCTGTCTGTGAGTGGGTTTATTGGCTTTGCATCTTGTCACGGTAGCTCGTGCAGGGTTATAATATACACCAAAATCACTGGGTTGAATTGAATACGACTATGATATGATAAATAAAATGTATTCCTTAGAGGTAAGGTGAACACACATGATTGTACAAATAACACACAGAATATGAACACTAGCGTGGGAAGGGGACATGAAGTAATCAGGATTCAGTTTAGCAATTCATCAGGCATCAGGTATCAGTCAGATGTAATCATGAACAACACTGGGCATAGCTATAGCTATATCTCCAATAACCCTGGCCCGAAGAAGAGCGTTGCTGCCAATTACTAAAGAGCTGCGGGACAAGGACATCAGATACAGATGGGCTTTCCCATTCACCCTCGTGGTGGTAAAAAATGGCCGGTCCCACGCCCTGAAGCACCCCGCAGAAGGCACATCCTTCCTGAAGAAACTGGGGCTTAATGTTGAAGCTACCCACCCGGAGAATACGGAGACGCGTCCTCCTCGCGCAACACCCTGGGTGACTGTATCCTCCACCCCGGTGGACAAGAGGAAGGAGAAGGCGGGGGAGAGCGTCAAAGGTTCTTAAAGGGACAGCGGGACGAGTTTGCTGCCATGTGCTGTTAAAGTTTGCGAAAAAACAGAATAAGTTAAGTTCAAGTTCTGGACTTTGGCCAACCCAACGTTAAGGATGATGGACGACCCCAGGCCTTTCCGGTAGTTACAAGGCATCAGGGAGAGCAGAGGGGGTGCCCGGCGCACAACGTTAAAAATATGCAAAGGCCCTTCGGCGCGAAGGAATGGTGAACAGAACAAGCCCGCCTCCAGCTACACCCTTCACCACCAGCGGACGGCCTCCAGCTGAGCTTACCTCGCCCACATCGCTGACGTCACTCGGCAAGATCTCGCGATACTTCGATGCAAGCCGGATGATGTAGGAGCAGCGACGGAAGCCTAAGAGGCATACAGCGCCGGAAGTGACGCGGTACTCCCCGGCGGGGGTGCGCGAACTCCGCTGCCGGGGGGGAACGCGCGGGGATGATGGTTACGGGGGAGGACAAAAAGGAGGGAGGGGGAGAGCGAAGCTTCCCTAGCAATAATGGAAGGGAGCGGGCAATCAGAGGAGACGGGCCCGAAGATAGAGAAGGGGAGCCCTTTACAAGTAGGTGGAGAGGGACCAGGTGGGCGGGATAAATTCAATTATAACATATAGAGGTTCAGGGTGACCAGTAGCCTGTAGTAATACATAGGGGGTAACAAACTAGGCAGCCGCGGCATAGACATTAGGGTTGCAAGGTCACAAGCCAGGGGTCCGAGTTAATTCAGTTCAGCTCAGAAGAGTTAGTTCTAATTTCTTGGTAGTATGGGGTCACGCAGCCACATTTAGGTTAGGGCTGAGTTAACTACCCTAGAGTTAGAGGGAAAAGTTTGGTTGTAAAGGTTGCAGCTGCCGACGGTGTGGGGACTACCACCAACCTGCCCGTAGGCATGCGCTGTTGGGGCGGGGATGTGGGCCCAGCTTGCATTCCCGTCAAAGTCCCAGGAACTCATGGCTAGAGTGTGGGGCCATGGATCTGGACTGGGAGGGAGGTGGGTCCAGAGTGTAGGAGTCACTCCCGGGCGTCGAACCTGAGGTCCTTAGAGGCCACTACGGTTCTATTTGTATATGTCTGTTTCCTCTGTTTTTCTCTTGTGTTTCCTCCCCCCCATCCCAGATCCCCTCGGCAAAAAAGAGTGAAGGTCAGCAGAAGCCACCAATGCAGTCCACTACGCTCCACATCACATAGGTAGGCTCTGGTTCTACTTTAGACATCACAAATCAATTAACACAAAATCATGGCTGTAACATTTATATCACAAAATGTTAAAGGGTTTAACGGCCCGAAAAAAAGTAAGATTGCCTTCTCCGAATTGAGACGGAGGAGAGCAGACGTAGTTTTCCTCCAGGAGACACATTTTAGCACTCATAGTAGCCCAGGCTATTTAGACAAGCACTATAGGCAATTTTTCCTGTCCTCAGCCAAAGAAAAGAAGAAGGGAGTAGCTATCATCTTTCACAACAAATCCCCATTCCAAGTAGAGAGAGTGAAGAGAGACACGAAAGGGAGATATCTCATTTTAGTAGGACTCTTGCAGCAGAGTAGAACGACACTGGCGTGCGTTTACGCACCCGGTGAAAACAAATCTCAGTTCTTCGATGAGTTCTTCCAGACGCTCCAACGGTGGGCAGAAGGGAATGTAATTCTCGCAGGTGACTTTAATAAAGGAATTGACCCACGCATAGATCGATCCCCATTACAGCAGAAAACCAGACGGGAGGGCAACGGGCCTTTGTTAAAAGGTTTGAGACAAGGGAACCTGGTCGACATTTGGAGGGAACAGCACCAGGGAGAGCGTAGTTACACCTTTTATTCCCATCCCCATGACAGTTACAGTAGGATCGACCACTTTTTTGTCTCAAGTAGAATGGTCCCACAGATTTCCGACACCAAAATACATGACATTACATGGTCGGATCATGCATCGATTGAGCTAAGATGCGCACAAATTAGGCCTACTAGCCCGGGAGCAAACTGGAAACTCAATGAATCGTTGATCAAGATACCAGATATAGGAAAGACGGTTAAGGAGGAAATCTCTCGGTATTTCCAGACCAACCTCGGCAGTGTGGAGTCCCACACAATGTTGTGGGAGGCTCACAAGGCCACGATGCGGGGGGGTACTGATAAGCATAGCAGCCAGAAGGAAAAAACAAAGGGATGCCAAATTGACTCAGTTATATAAGAGGTTACATGAGCTCTCTACACTACATAGCCGATCAGGTAGAGGGGATACACTAAAGGAGTTGAAGGATGTAAGGATTGAGCTTAACCTCCTCCTCACTTCCCGGGCAGAGAAAGATTTGAGTTGGACACAGAGGAAGTTCTTTGAGAAAGCTAATAAACCGGACACAATGTTAGCCACCAGACTCCGTAATAGGAAACCAAATTACAACATACAAACAATTAGGACAGAGGCGGGGGAGTTACCCTCCAACCTCAAAATTATAGTGGAAGAGTTTAAAAAATATTATGCACAGCTATACAATGGGGAGAAGGTGGTCCATAACGCTAATACAAGCAGTTAACTGCAGAAATTCTTAGCAGATGCGGCACTGCCACAACTGAACAGCTTAGAGTGAGAGGCAATACAGAGTGATTTCTCACGGGAAGAGTTAACAGCAGTGGTCAAAAACTTAAAGTCCTCTAAAGCCCCGGGCCCGGGTGGGTTCTCTAATTTTTACTATAAAAAATTCATAAGCGTACTTGCCCCGCATATGCTCCGGTTATTTAATAGAGTCCTAGCAGGAGAGCCCTTCTCAGAGCAGATGCTCCAGGCGTCGATATCCTTGATTCATAAAGGGGACAAAGATCCCACAAATTGCCAAAGTTACAGGCCGATATCATTGATTAACACGGACGTCAAAATATACTCTAAATTACTGGCCAATTGTTTAAGTGTTATCCTGCCGAGGCTGATCCATCCGGACCAGGTTGGCTTTGTTAGAGATAGACAAGCGGCCGACAATACTAGACGGATTATAGATATAATTGAATTTGTGGAAGCCAACAAGGTCCGGAGCTTAGTCTTAAGCTTAGACGCGGAGAAAGCCTTCGACAGGATAGACTGGCCATACTTGGAGTCCACGCTTGGCGCATTTGGGTTCGGGGATAAAATCCTAAGGGCAATAAAAGCGCTCTACATTGCGTCGGCAGCAAGGGTGATTCACCAGGGTTTCCCCTCAGAGCTGTTCCGAATTAAAAGTGGTACGAGACAAGGCTGCCTGTTATCGCCCTTGCTTTTTGCCCTATGCATCGAACCACTAGCAGCCCAAATCCGTAGTAACCCGGACATCGCTGGAGTACAAATCCACTCGCAAGAACACAAAGTGGCATTGTACGCAGACGATATTATTCTGACACTCACAAAACCGCTCACCTCGCTACCTAACCTGTTTGAGCTCCTAGAGAGATTTGCCCGGATCTCTGGTTTCAAGATAAATCAGACAAAATCTGAGGCACTTAGCCTGAACATTACTCGGGAGATGGAGAAACAACTTGAACTCAACTTTGAGTTTAAGTGGCGATCCACATCTATAAAATACCTAGGGGTGCATATCACAAAAAAGATAGCCTCCCTATATCAAGCAAATTACCCCAGTCTATTGAAGACGCTAAAGAAGGAACTGAAAGATTGGTCAGCATATGGTATTTCATGGATGGGTAGGATCTATAGTGTCAAGATGAACATCCTCCCCCGGATTTTATACCTGTTTCAAACTCTTCCGATACCAGTGGTGTGATCCGACATAGCAGGGTTCCAAAACTCGATCACAAAATTTATTTGGAAGGGTAAACAACCACGGATAAACGCAAAAATGATGCAGAAACCTAAGGAGGCGGGGGGACTAGCAGTTCCGAGCTTACTGTCCTATTACAAAGCGGCGCAATTGTGCCAAATCACGCAATGGCATGGGGACCCGGAGCTACAGAGGTGGGTAGCACTAGAAAGGGAGGCGTGTGCCCCGCTGGAGCTCAGGGATCTAATCTGGTACCCGAGGAAACGGGTAAAGGACATAAAGGAACCTCTAACCTCTGTGCTCAACTCAATATCGGTCTGGGACGCGGCCAAAAGTAATCGCTCTCTAACCTCCAAGCACACACTAATGGCCGCTCTGTACGGTAACCCAGACTTTGCTCCTGGGCTGGTGGGTAAGAGCTTCCCGCTGTGGCGACAATTAGGGATTAGAAGACTGAAGGACCTGGAGGGTAGTAACACCATTAAATCATTTGATCTATTAAAGTCAGAAAAGGACATCCCTAACATTTTATAATACACACCCGGTGAGACCACCGTTAACACATTTTGAAAGGCTCTGCGTGCGAGGTACAGACACGCGGGGACTGATTTCAACTCTGTGCAGAGCTGTGGTCTGTGCTGACAAAGACGACACAAACAAACCCAGATTTATGACTCAATGGGAATCAGATTTACAGGGCACACTAGAAGACGAGGACTGGACAGCAATATTTAAGGCCGCAGCCAGTAGTTCCATCTGCACGACATTGAAGGAGAACTCATATAAGGTTATGTAAAGATGGTATCTCACTCCAGTTAGATTGGCTAAATTTGTATCGGGCTCTTCCCCGCTCTGTCCTCGGCAGTGCAGGTAACAGGGAGATCTGGTGCACATGCTGTGGTCGTGCCCGAAAATTGTACCTGTTTTGAGCCAGATCAGAGATTGGTTACAGAGGATTTTGGGCCTCCAAATTCAGCTGGACCCGTGGCTGTTCCTATTAAGTAAACCCACAGACGAAGTGTCAAGAACGGGGAATAAATTAATAGCACACTTTGCAACGGCTATGAGGTGTGAGACCGCAGCATTATGGAACCAGAACGCAATACCATCAATAGGAAAAATCAGAAACAGAATTTGGTTCGTATGCCAGATGGAAAAGTTAACGAGTTTAGTTAATGACACTGGCTCAAAATTCCAAAAGGTCTGGCTGCCCTGGCTGGCACAGACAGATATTCCAGGGGTGAGCGATGTCACAATTTGGCTGTGATTGATTCAAGTGAGTTCTCCTTTGATGGGCAGTATGGGTTGTGGATAGGACAAGACGTGAAGACTTGACGGCGGGCACCCTCATATAGAGCCGATAAAACGCGAGCAATACTGAACAAGTGGATGCATGCGAAAGGTAACACATAAGTGGCGAACATTAGTTGGAAGCGGATGGAGAACGGCCTGATATATACTCTTCCCGGACCTCTTCCCTTTCCCCCCCACTCCCCTTTGTAGTCCTTGTCTTGTTGTCTCCCCATCACGTGGTCTGTTATATGTTGTACGCCCTAGAAAGTTTTTGTCTAACTGATTATGGCTTTGATATATTCTGTATCTATGATGTATGCAAAAACCAATAAAAAGAGTTAAAAAAAACCCTATTAACTTTAATGCAGGATTCTCCGCTATAAGCTAAAAGAAATCTCTGCGTTTCACTCTCCCATTGAAATCAATGGGCTCCGCCGCTATAGGCTTTCAATGGAGCAACACCCCATTGAAGTCAATGGGAAAACCTTATTTTTCACATTTACCCACACTCCGGCTGGTTGATCGGAGAGGGCTGGGAATTGCCATGCAGTCATGCCGGAGCAGTGACTACATGCTACCAAAATCCCAGCCCTCTGGTACTCACAGAACCGGGAATATTGGTTTTAACTTTACACACTATCGGCCTTAGCCGTTTCAAAGCCACGCAGCTTGCCTCCATTAGAATCAATATGTCCGGCGCCTCCATAGGAAATGCATGGGCCGGTGCCGCCATAGGATTCAATCGGACCTCCGCTACTATTGAAGTTAATAGGACACACACACACTTTTTCACAGTTAACCCTACTCCGTTTGGTTGAGGGGAGAGGGCTGGAAATTGCCCTGCAGTCATGCCGGAACAGTGACTACATCCTTGCCAAATCCCAACCGTTGGGTCCCCACGGAACCGGAGTTATGGGTTCTCAGTTTACCTTGTTTCACACTTAGTGTTTGAAAGCCACGCGGCTTTCTCCGCCATTACGGTCAATGGTAGGCCCTTCCTGGCCGGCGCGACCCTTTCTCGTTGCCATTATTTGTCGGATCCTGTTGGGGTCAAGTGAGGGGGTTCCTAATATCTAGGGGCAAAAGGAATTTTATTTCTAGGTGCCCTATGTCAGGAATCGGCGTTCTCCTCGCTTCCCACACAGAGCACTCCCTCTCCGCAGGGAGCCCCTGGACACACAAAACAATCCTGCCTTACCGGCCTCCACGGCTCCTCGCCCCTGCCGCCGTCACGGGATCACTCCCCTCGGCGATTCCTCTGCTCAGCGCCGGGCGCGCCCACGCCCTCCTGCACGCACACCTACACGCACGCCAGCCCCAGACGTTATGTGCATGCATTCCCAGCTTACAGAGCACACGCCTAACAGAGCACTTTTAACCACTGCTCCTGCAGTGAGGCGTCGCCCCCAAGCATCACACAGTTCCATGCAAATCAATGATTACACTCAGCTGGGCTGTAACACCTCCCTCCTATCAGGGAGGACTCCTTGCAGTCCTCCAGGCCTGCCCCCTTTTCCCATTATCATGCCCAGCTTTATTATGCCTGTGCTTCCCATCACTCGTCGCTCGACATAGTCACTGTATGGAAGTACTTCAGGATTCTCTCAGTGTTTTCACAGGTTTTGACGCGGCTTGTACGACTACCCCCTCGTGCTCTCGATCTCGGCACTCCTTGGACAACGCTCACTCTGGTAACCCCTTGAACACGGCTTGGACTACGACCTATCTCCACTCTCCACTCCCTGACTTCGGCAAGGCATCATTCACTCTATCTCTACAACCGGTACTGGCAAGTATTATCTACCTTACTACACCTGGCCTGGCAACGCTTCATACCAAACTCCGGACACGCTCCCTTTGCTGCGGGTGCGTGTATTACCACTTCCCCCTTCAGCTCAGGGGACGGGTCTGGTCTGCGGGCAGCACCGGCGTAACATTATGTCGAGCCCACAAGACGCAGACCAGACCGAACTACAGCAGTTTCTCTCTAATCTGCTTCAGCAAAACCAGGCCATGGCGGATCAAATTGTGGCACTTACACGCCAGGTCGCAGTACTCTCAGACAGGGTACCGACCGCGACCCCGCTAGATGTAAGCCCCCACTCCGCAAGCGCAGTTAGCAGCTCAGATGTAAGGATTCCTACCCCAAGCCTTATGCAGGTGAACCGCAAGATTGTAGGGGTTTCCTAAACCAGTGTGAGGTGCAGTTTGAAATGGCCCCCCATCTCTACAATACTGATCGCAAGAAGGTAGCCTACATTTATAATCTCCTCACTGGCAGCGCCCTGGCTTGGGCTTCCCTGGTTTGGGAGCAATGTTCTGACCTTACCCAAGATTACCCGGCATTTAAAGCAGAGTTTCAACAAGTATTCGATTCTCCCGCTCGTCGGGAGATGGCATCTGTTTCTCTCCTCCAGATCACTCAGGGACGGCGAATGGTGACGCAGTATGCTGTGGAATTCCGGACTCTAGCAGCCGAAACTAACTGGAGACAAGAGGCTCTTGTCTCCGTGTTCTGGCAAGGCCTGGCAGATCCCATCAAGGATGAACTCTCTCGCCAATCCAGGCCAGATCAATTGGAGGTCCTCATTGATTTGGCCCTCCGAGTTGATCAACGTATCCAGGTGCGCCGCTCAGAGCGTCAGCGCACTCGCGTCCACAACTTTCAAGTTCCGTTCTCCAGTACTCCCAGCAACACTCCTGCACTGGAGTTGCCAGAGCCAATGCAATTGGGGGTACAACGCATCCGCACACCGATACGGCAGTTCCGCCACGCCGGGGGATTGTGTTTCTACTGCGGATCCATGGAACATCTGGTTCGGGAGTGTCCACTGCGTCCGGGAAACGGGAACACACAGTGAGTACAGAGGGGCTCTCTCTGGGTGTAATGTCTCCACGTCCCCTTTCTAAAGGTGAACTCCCTAAGAAACTTACATTTCCAGTCTCCCTTTCAGGCGATAAGTTCAAGACTTCTACCGCCGCTTTTATTGACTCAGGAGCTGGAGGAAACTTCGTGGATCTTGAATACTGGCATCTACAACCCCCCACCCCCACATCTACAAACCCCTCCCCCCCTGGCATCTACAACCCTCCACCCCCACCATCTACAACCCCCCACCCCCTGACATACACAACTCCCCACCCCCTGGCATCTACAACCTACCCACCCCGCCGGCCTCTACAACCCCCCCCCCTGGCATCTACAACAAACCCCCACGCACCACACCCTGGCATCTACAACCCCTCACTCCCCTGTGCATCTACAACCCCCCACCTGCCCCGCAACGGCACAAGCGGGAACCTAACAAAACACTAAATAAAAGAACAAAATCAAGAACAACATAACGTAAAAAATCAAAATTACAAAATACAAAACAATCAAAATAAACCACAAATACACAACTCCCCGACGCTCCCTCTTGCATCTACAACCTTCCCCTCCACGCCCCCGTCATCTCTCAACAACCCCCTACCCCCTTGCATCTACAACCCCCTCCCCCTCGGGCATCTCTACACCCCCCCCCGCCCCCTGGCATCTACAACCCCTCTTCCCCACCCCCTACAACCTCCCACCTCCCTTGCATCACAACTAAACTCCCCACCCCTGGCATCTACAACCCCTCACCCCCCCCCCCTCCCCCCTTGGTATCTACAACCCCCCCGTCATCTATCTGCAGCGCACAAAAACTGTGAAGAAAATTTACAACGTTATTACAACCATTACACTGTTATGGTATTACTTATTATAGAATGAATGCCTGTACTAATCCCCCTCCTCCCCCCCCCCCCCAATCCTTTCACCAATAATAAATACATCGGGTATTACTCCAAATAGAATGACAAAATCTGCGGAGAAATTTACCAAAAGCTATTGCAACAATTACATTACTGAGTTACATAGATGGGTTGAAAAAAGACGTAGGTCCATCAATGTTCACACCTCCTGCAAAGTTATCAAACAGTCTATACTATATCTATACTTACTATTACTTATTGATCCAGAGGGAGCAAACAAAAAATCCCATTAAGGGAAAATTAATTCCTTCCTGACTCCAAGAATTGCAAATGGAATTATCCCTGATCCCCATCATCCCATGTTACTTATTTGGTATATCCCTGTATACCTTCCCATCTAAAAAGATGTCAACCTATTTTTTGAACAAATCTATTGTATTCTGCCTTCACAATCCCATGGGTCAATAATTTCCTTTTAACTGTCCTCAGGCCTCGTTCAGGGGGCCAGAGCCTGAGTGGAGGGCGGCGGCAGTCTGCTGGAGATGTGTGTTCATCCCTGCAGACTTTTTCAGGAGTTGAGGAGGGCGGGGGTAGAGACTGAGGTTAGGGATCGAGGCTGCAGTCTTGAAATCATTCTCAAGATGATTTCATTGCTGCCTAGGTCTCGTGACGCTTGCTGGCCGCTTCAAAAAACGAATTTTTGGTTTATTGAAACTGTAGCCAGCGTCAACTCGGGGCTTCGGAGACAGGCAGCTGCTACCCGCTGACAACCAGTATTCAATTTGCATACTTTGTGTCCCACGGCAGCTCGCACGGCAGTACGCCCTCCCTCCGAAGCCTGCACCCTGAACGAGGCCTCACTGTAAAGAACCCTTTCCTTTGTTGCTGGTGAAATTTCCTTTCCTCCAACCTTAAGGATGGCCCAGGTCCTTTGTACTTCCCGTGGATGAATAGTTTCTTTGAAAAGCTCCTGTATTGTCCTGAATATATTTGTATATAGTTATCATTACCCTCTTTAGAGCGCCTCTTTTCTAATGTAAATAAATCTAATTTAGCTAGCCTCTCCACAAGTTAGAAGTCCATCCCCTTGTATTAATTTTGTGGCTCTTCTCTGCACTCTCTCTAGTTCCATATGTCTTTTCTTAGGATTGGTGCCCACAATTGTACTCCATATCAAGGTGTGGTCTTACTAGTGCTTGTAAAGAGCATAATTATGGTTTCATCCCTTCAATCCATTGCCCGTTTGATGCAAGATAAGATCTTGTTTGCCTTGAGCTCCTGCATGACATTTGGGCACTATTGCTAAGCTTGCTGACTACAAGCACCCTAAATCCTTCCCATCAAGGATTCCCCCATTATATCTCCATTTAATCTGTAAGTCGCCCTTTTATTCTTGCATCCACATCATAACCTTACTTTATCTGTATTAACCTCATTTCCATTTACACCTCCCACATTTCTAGTCTCTCCAAGTCCTTTGAAGAGAAATTAATCCTCTCGCTCTGATTCTATTACCTTACACAATTTAGTATCATCAGCAAAGATGGAGACTTTTGCTCTCGATCCCAACCTCAATTGTCATTAAAAACAATTCAAAAGCAGGGGTCCCAGTACCGATCCCTGAGTACTCCACCTCACGACTTTAGCCCACCTGAAAAAGTTCCATTTATGACAACCTCTGTTGTCTGTCCCTTTAACCATTTTCAATCCAGGTGCATATATTATTACTGAGTCCAACTTCTTTATTTGTGTACACCAACCCCTTGTGTGAAACCGTGTCAAAGCCTTGGCAAAATCAAGTAGCCACATCAACTGCATTACCGCTGATCTAAATTCCTACTTACCTCCTCAAAGAAACAAATAAGTTAGTTTGCAATATCTATCCTTCATAAATCCATGGCTGACTATTACTAAATAAAAAAATTTTCCATTAAGGTCTTCCGAATATATCCCTTGATTAAACCTTCAAGTAGTTTCCCTACTATTGAAGTCAGGCTTACAGTGTCTGTAATTTCCCGGTTGCGATCTAGCACCCCAACCACCAACCCCCACCCCCCCCTCACCACCATTCTCCCTCCTCACCACCCTCCCTCTCCCCCTCCACTCCACCCCCTAATAATATATAATTGTTGATTTAAGCCAAATAGACAAAAAAGAAACTGTAAAGGAAATGCACCAAAGTTACTTTAACCACTACATTGTTATAGATATAAGGTCAAATGCAAAGGAGGCAAAGGGAGCAAAAGGAAACTTTTACCTGTGTTAACCCTCACACCCCTCTCCCCCCCACGACTACCCCCTCCCTAATAAATATATAAATATGTATATATGTATATATATATCACTGTCGTTATTCCAAATTGACGACAAAAACTGCGAAGGAAATGTACCAAAGATATTGCAACCACTACACTGAGGGTTGTTCAATACTTTTATGTTGCACTCCTGGGTAGGAGTGCATTTTTAGCACGGTACAATCTCCCCATCTTCTGTTTTTGCTGATATCCCCCCATCACTTCTCGAGTGGCTGTTGCTACTGCCATAGCCTTTGCCACAGCCGGAGAGCCCGCCTATCACTATTGGTTGCTACACTTCCGGTTTACAGACCCCCACCCTCACCCCATGGCAACTACAACCCCCCCCCCCCCTGGCATCTACAACCCCCACCCCCTGGCATCTACAACCCCTCACCCCCACCCCCTGGCATCTACAATCTCCTCCCCCCCTGGTACATACATACATACATACATACATACATACATACATACATACATACATACATACATACATATTGCTTGAGAGGAGAGAAGAGAAAGAGAGAAAAAAAGAGGTGAAATGTCTCTATTTTTTTTTTATAACTTACATTTTTTAATGAACATTGCAAGCATAGAATACAATACAAAATGCAGACAATCATAGAGATAATATTAACTTTGGAAAATTAAGCATTCATAGTGAGATCGCATGGCTTTTCGAGCCCTACTCAGCCGGGCGATTCAAGGTGAAATGATAAGAAGATGAGCAAATAATTGACAAAATAATAATCAACATAAAAAACACACAAAAAAGAGGGGGGGGGGAAGGAAGAGGTAGGGAAGGGGGAGGGGAGAGAGGGCACCAGCCCCGGCGAGACCCGTAAACCGTCAGAGGCCGGTCCCCACTGGTCCCAGATTATCCAATATAGGTTGACTCTGAAGTACTCACGTCCCTATATCTGCTCATATGATAAAAATTGAGCAACCACCCCCCAAAAAGAACGCATCTATATTTATTTTTTAATGAGTATGAAAAAGATGCCAGATTTTTATCATTTAAAAAATCATGCAATTTATGGGGGCTTTTGCATTGACAATTTCAGCATTTAATAATTACAGACATATTGCTATACAGTAGCTCCACCTACAGAGGAAAATTATTTATGTAACAGAGAACAATTTAATTTCTTCAAGGAACAGGTGATATGTGATAAATCTATCCTTAGGAACTCCTCAATA
Source organism: Ascaphus truei (assembly GCA_036426205.1). Classification (NCBI taxonomy): domain Eukaryota; kingdom Metazoa; phylum Chordata; class Amphibia; order Anura; family Ascaphidae; genus Ascaphus; species Ascaphus truei. Next base: position 35,713 of record WSYH01005397.1, read on the forward strand.
CACCCTCATTTTGAGGAATATACAGTAAGGTGAATATTGATTGTTATGATAGTGTACATGTATGTTATATTACAGTATGTAATCACTCTATAATTCCCTAGATATGATAGTACATAGATACCAGGATGGGGGGCTGCGTCCGTCTCTTCTGTGTATGATAGAAAATAATATGCTGTCAAGAAGTCAGGCTGGGGTCAGACATTGTAGAGTGACACATTTATTTTGTATAACAATACTGTACATCTGTGGAAAAGAATAATCATATTCAGGGCCTTCAATATTGAAAGACCCTGGATAATAATTAATACAACTTATATTGAGAGAATTAAAGGTGGTACCCCGCTTCGCATTTGTCCCACAGGTTCTCTTACTCAGTTGGCTCCAGAATAGCATTGGAGCTTGTGTGGTGTCTTGGTGTGGTTATAGGTGCAGGCCTGTAACTTACATAGTTACATAGTAGATGAGGTTAAAAAAAGACATATGTCTATCAAGTTCAACCTGTGATAAATTTAGACAACAGATACTTTATCCTATATCTATACTTACTTATTGATCCAGAGGAAGGCAAACAAAAAACTCCAGTGTCATATCATCCAATGATGTCTCATAAGGGGAAAAATAAATTCCTCCCTGACTCCAATAATTGACAATCAGATTAATCCCTGGATCAGCGTCTTTCCCATGTTTACTTATTTGGTATATCCCTGTATACCTTTCCTTTCTAAAAAGATGTCCAACCTTTTTTTTGAACAAATCTATTGTATCTGCCATCACAGTCTCCATGGGCAATGAATTCCACATTTTAACTGCCCTTACTGTAAAGAACCCTTTCCTTTGTTCCTGGTGAAATCTCCTATACTCCAACCTATAGGGAAGCCCCTGAGTCCTTTGCACATTGTATAATTGCTATTCTCATACATTTGCATTTTATTATTATTGGTTTATCATTCAATATGTTTCTACAGCTGTTTAGTTTCATTGTATGCACTGTGTACGCTGATGCTGAAGTGGACTTTTGTGTGAGGCCCTATATGTTAGATGTGCCTCCTCCACAGTTGAAACTGTGGAGAAGGTACTGTACATACAGTACTGTAGATGATATTTTAATCATTTGGGAGGGAAGTAAGGTGTCATATTTGGACTTTGTCAGTGCCCTAAATGATAAACCAATACAATTTGAAGTTTATAGGTATAAACAGCACCACTAATATTCAATTTTTGGATCTGGAACTTTTCCTCAATGACGATCAAATACATACAAAGACTCACTTTAAAGATACAAATGTGAACTCGCAACTCCATCCCACTACGGTAGCTGTCATGATTTAAAATGGGTCAGAAACATACTGTATTATCAGTTCCTGAGACTGAAAAGGAACAGCACCAGTGATCAGCACTTCATTGAGCAAGCCCAATTTCCGAAAAATAGATTTCTGCATAAGGAATACAAAGAAGATCTAATAGTTCAGTCCTTAGAAAAAGTGAAAAAGGTCAAACGCTCTTCCATTTTACAACACCAAGAAAAAAAGGAGAAGAGCAGAAAATGCTAAATTAGCAACTGACACGAATAAAAGGACTTTGGTGGAACACCTATGATTATTAGGTAATTGAACATTGCTTAAAGTGCTCTCAAAAAGGCCCTGTGTAAACACTGAAATATATTGAGTTTAAATCCGAAAATAGGCCCACTTGTAAAAACCCAGACCCATTGTTGTGTTTAGAAAAGCTCTCAATTTTTAAAGCATATTGCCTCCAAGTTAATTGAAATCACAAAAGGGAGAACCGATGAGTATTATAACTCAGTTGGGAATAGTGGGAAATTACAAATGTGGCAGATGTAAAGAATGCAAACACATGAAAACAGAAAAACATGTTATATCCACAGTTACACATGCAAAGTATCCTCTGAAATGTTTAATTAATTGTCTTACTACATATGTGGTATACAGAATGTATTAGAGTTTAACTGTGGTTTACCTGTGTTAACCTGTGGTTAACAGGGTATGTCCCATTATACCTTTATTTATTATTTATTACTTTTAATGTATTAACTCTATCACCAATTTAAACTTATTCTTTTTCATTTTTTTTAATATATATTTTTTGGTATTAGAATTATATCACTATTTAATTTGTGGATGTGTTTCCTCATACAGTATGATGATACAGTACATATCAAATATGAAATTTTGTATGTATATGTTTGTATAGTTACATACTGTATGGATGTGTTAACATATGTGGTGGTTTATGCACTATGGTTTATGTTTACATTGATATGTATTACACTATCACATTAATGCACTATTGAATTAATATTTTTTTCACTGTTATTATAATATAGTCAATTTTGAAGACATTATTCGACACACACACACACGCACGCACGCACGCACGCACGCATGCACACACACACATATAGTGTTCGACAAACTCGTTCCACCACTCGCACCAGGCGAGTGGAAATTGGCTCGTGGCCAGTACATTTCCCCTGCTCTGCAAAACAAAAATCCCCTGCACCAAAAAAATAAAAAAAAATCTCTCTAGCTCTGTGGTTTCCAATCTGTGCGTCATGTGGCTGGCCTACAGGGATGCCACGAGTTTGTGTGTGGATTCCCCCTCACAGCCCATCCGTCCTGTGCTGGAGACCAGCCCACCGCACTACACCGGCAGGGAGAGGAGAAGCTGCAGCATGGAGATGAATCTCCCCCCCGCGCTCCTTCCTGCACCGGCAGCCAGAGGAGAAGCTGCAGCAGGAAGAGGAAGCCAACCCCCTCCTCACCCCACTCCAGTGCCTGCTGGTGAGGAAGAGGAAGCTCCCCCCCTCAGCTGCAGGGAGAGAGAGAAGCCAGCTGGCTCCAGCCACTGCCAGGAAGGTGAGAGAGACCTCGGCTGCAGGGATCCCCTCCCTCACCTCTCCACCCAGGAGCCACAGCCCCCCACAGCCTTCTGAGACCCCCCTCCCTGGCTGCCCATGTACCACCTCCCCCAGGGTGCCCAGTTACCGATCACCCACACCCCCCCCCAAGACTGCATAGAGCCTCCATGCAGCAGCACCCTTTCCCCTCCACTCCTCTGCTGCAGTTCCCCTGCACTTACGCCCCTCATGTGTATGTATATGAGAGAGAGAGAGAGTGTGTGTGTGTGTGTGTGTGTGTGTGAAAGTGTGTGTGAAAGTGTGTCTGTGTATGGGAGAGAAAGTGAGTGTGTGTATGGGAGAGAAAGTGAGTGTGTGTGTGTGTGCAGGACACAAGAAGTAACCGCCCCCCCCCCCCCCCCCTCACCCACCCAGTCACCCACCCCCCCCCCCGTCACCCACCCCACCACCCACCCAGTCACCCAGTCAGTAACCCCCCACCCAGTCACCCAGTGAGGAACCCCACCCCCCCATGCAGTCACCCCACCCCCCTCCACCCAGTCAGTCACCCCCCCAACCCAGTCACCCAGTCAGTCACAAGTCAGTCAACCCACCCTCCCCACCCAGTCAGTCACCCCACTCTCCCCATCCAGTCAGTCACCCCACCCCCCACCCAGTCAGTCACCCAGTCCGTCACCCCACCCCCCCACCCAGTTACCCAGTCAGTCACCCAGTCAGTCACCCAGTCAGTCACCCAGTCAGTCACCCAGTCAGTCACCCAGTCAGTCTCCAAGTCAGTCATCCCACCCCCCACCCAGTCAGTCACCCAGTCACCCCCCCCCATCAGTATCTGTCTCCCTCTCTCTCACGCTCTGTCTATCTCCCTCTGTATCACGCTCTGTCTGTCCCCCTCTCTCTCACACTCTCCAACTCTCTCACACTCTCTCTGTCTCGGTCTCGCTCTCTCTGTCTATCGCTCTCTCTGTCTCATGCTCTCTCTGTCTCACGCTCTCTCACGCTCTCTCTCATGCTCTCTCTCATGCTCTCTCTGTCTCTCACTCTCTCTCTGTCTCTCTCTCTCTCTCTGTCTCTCTCTCTCTCACACACACACACTCTAGATATGGATATCTTATTTACCCTATATATCTTAGCTGCCCTATACCTACACCGAAATAACCTATACTGCTTTCTTCCAGATCTGACTCAAGCTTCACATGGGAGACATCGGAATCCCCCCTAACCCAGAAGACAGGTAGGGAACACCTCCCCTCCAACTTATAACATTGCGGGAATGAGGGTACCTGGGCATTGAGGGAGTGCAGATCAGGTAATATCTCAGGTGGGATGGCAGCTTTAGTTATTGTTAAGCGGGGGCATCCAGACACTGGTTAAAGGTTGCAGGAAACTAGTCATTCACATCTGGCTTTTTTTTCTAAATCTGACATTTACACACACACACACACACACACACACACACACACACACACAGGGAGACACAGGCAGGGAGGGAGACACAGGCAGGGAGGGAGACACAAAGGAGGGACACAGAGGGAGGGAGACAAGGAGTGAGGCAGACGGAGGGAAAGAGACATGGAGGGAAAGAGACACGGAGGGAAAGACATGGGCAGGGAGGGAGATACACAGGGATGGAGACAAGGAGGGAGACACGAAGGGGGAGAGATATGGAAGGAGGGAGGGAGACTCGGGCAGGGGGGGAGACACAGACAGAGAGAGACATGGAAAAGAGAGACATGGGGGGAGAGAGACAGAGGAATAGAGACGCTGCTGCTGTAGAGCAGGTTAGTTTCTATAATTTCTATCAGAAGATTAACATCATGCGGGGTCTTTTGGTGACCCCCGGAAATTTGCCCACAGCCCCAATGCGGTCACGCACCCCTGTGCCACGGGACTGGTATTATAGTTGCTCATATATACAATTCTAACGTACAGATCTTTCCATTCTTCACACATCTCTCCTTCCCGTGTGCAACATATTTACATAGTAGAAGAGGTTGAAAAAAGACATAGGTCCATCAAGTTCAACCCCTGATAAATTTAGACAACAGATACTTTATCCTATATCTATACTTACTTATTGATCCAGAGGAAGGCAAACAAAAACCCCATTAAGGGGAAAAATTAATTCACACTTCTCCCGTATCCAAAGAAACACCAGAACTTGGACCCATAACACCCATTTGCAGTGGGGGAGGCTTGCCTATATAGTGGGTGCCATGCATCAAGGTGTCCGGTTGCTGCATAAAGAACACACATACAATTATTACTATCTATTCACTTATTTAAGTATACACTAAGTCACTTATTATAAGTACTTTCTTTTTATTTGTTTGTTTGCGCCTGTGTTCACTTTATCACTGTATGGGTGCTGCATAAAAACAAAGTCACACAAAAGAAAATGCATCTGAGAAGGCGACAATATATTTTGGAATAATGCTATTTGTTTTCTCCTTTCTCAGGCTGCGGTGTCACAGCCATTAAACCGTTTATTTCTGGGCACGCCAGGATTGTGAATGGTCAGAACGCCGTGTCAGGATCGTGGCCGTGGCAGGTGTCCCTACAGGTAGGAACCCTAGATATTCTTCTAAACGTGGCATGTAACACCCACGGAAACCGATACACTAGATACCTTTAAGGACGGGCGAGACATCATTTTACAAGGGAAAGGTATACAGGGATATGCCAAATATTATTATTATTTATAAAGTGACATGGTACAATGTGGGAACAGCAGTTATATAAGCAGAGCAAAAACAAATAGGGAGTGTGGGGGCATAAGAAGAATATTGATCCTGGGAGATATCTGATTGCCAATACTGGAGTCAGGAAGAAATTCCCGTCCTTATGGGACATAGGGCCATATTTACAAAGCAGCGCTACTATACAAGATGCTTCCCAGCACTGCGTAGTTAATGTCCATTCAAATGATTGAGCTGTGATCTGACACGGAAGGTGTTGATGGAGTAACAATGCATAGTAAATATAGCGCAGACAGTAACTGTGGCAGTGGGGTTTGTGTTCGTTCCTCTGGATCAATATATTAAAAATACTTAAAAAAATATTTCACTGGGGTCAAAAATAAGCAGAACAAAATTGTTCAAATTGCCGGAAACCCTAAAAAGTCTGTTTAGCGCAGAATGAAGTTGCTATGTATCAACCCATAAAAAGTATTTGACGCAGCGCGGGAGTTTAGTTATATAGGGGAACAAAATGAATTATTTTCCCAGTATGGGTAATAGAAATAATATTACAATAACGCTTTACATTTACTAGCACTGATGATAAATAAATAAAATACACATCGGGCCTCATGCACTAAGCGCCGAAAAAATATCTTCGGAAAGTGTTGCCGATAGGGATGATTTTGGCGATTTGCCGTCGCAGTATTCAGTAAGGGCCGAATCCATGCCGATCCCTGCCGAATCTCTGCGAAAGCAAAACGCCGATGAGCCGGCGATAAAAAATCCTGGCTCCCGATAACCTGGCGATAGTCTGTTTCTGACGATATGTGTTAGCAGCAGAGAAAGACCCGCCGCTGTCTCTGCGCAAACATCGGCAAAATAAAAACATATCAAAACAACTTTGACTCATAGTGTACATGTGCAGAGAGTCTCCGGTGCTGAACCGCATTGGTTTCAGGTCCCGGGACCCCTTGCTTCCCGAGATACAGGCCCCTTTATGAGGTGCCGGTATCCCTCTGCATTAAAATGTCCCGATCACGTGACCGCAGAATGTAAACAAAGCAGAGGGATACCTGCACCCCTTAAAGTGGCCTGTATCTCGGGAAGCAGGGGGTCCCCGGACCTAAAACCAAAGCGGTTCAGCACCGGAGACCCTCTGCACATCTACACTATGAGTAAAACACATATATCAGTAAACAATCATTCCTTACTTTTGCGGCTATGTGCTATGGTAACGAAGCAGCATGAATGTATTTTTAATAATAGTGTTCTGTGAGCAGGGGGTCCCCTGAGCTGAACCGCATTGCTTTGTGGACCAGGGACCCCCTGCTTCCCGAGTTACAGGCCCCGGTATGTGTCATCGGGTGGCAGTGTCACCGCCATCTTTATAGCATCCCATTCGCGCCGTGCCCGCTATAAATATGGCAGCGACACTGTAACCGATGCCCCAAACCGGGGCCTGTAACTCGGGAAGCAGGGGATCTCTGAGCCACAAATCAATGCGGTTCAGCTCAGAAGCCACACTGCTTCCGCACAATATTATTTAAATACATAAATGCTGCTTCATTACCATAGCGGATAGCCGCTAAGGCAATGAAGGGGTTAAGGAAGAATAGCATGTTTATTGGGGACATTTGCCCCCAATAAACATTGCAATAAACAACATACACCCCATGTGTATTTAAAAAACATAAACACCAATCAATACATTAAATACATATAGGACTCACCCATTTCCGGCTGCCACGATGAAGGCCATCCTCATCTTCATCCTGCCCATGTCCCCTCCGCTGCTGCAAAACATACACAAGAATAAAACCATACAATGTAATGTCCCCTAACCCCTTAATCACCATAGCGGTTAATAACCGCAACAGTCCATTAAGAGGTTAACCCACTCTCACCCACCATTCGGGAGGCCTACATACCCTCCCCTGTGAGTCTGTGCTTTCAGTGTGTGCCTGTGAGTGTTTGCTGGTCAGTGTATGTCTTTGAGTCTGTGCTCATCATTGTTTGTGTCTGCTGGTCAGTGTGTGCCTGTGAGTATGTGCTGGTCAGTGTATGTGTGAGTCTGTGCTGTCAGTGTGTACCTGAGTGTTTGCTGGTCAGTGTATGTCTGTGAGTCTGTGCTCATCATTGTTTGTGTCTGCTGGTCAGTGTGTGTGTGAGTCTGTGCTCTCAGTGTATGTCTGTGCCAGTCACTGTGTGAGAATTTGTGTTGGTCAGTGTGTCTGTGTTGGTACTGTATAACAATTTAAGTTAACAAATAATAGCAACATATCTAATAGCAATAACAGTTTTAGTGATTAAAAGAAACATTTTGGAAGTGAACACAGAGGGGCAAGAAGTGGTATAGGTAGTTTTGCTTATAGTGGTGGTGGTGACGATGAATCTGAAAGTTAAATCAGTGAAGGTGGTGCTGCTAGTGCGCATACTCACAGCAAGTATAACCGGAAGTCAATTCTACTGTCACTTAATCTTAATCTAACTGCAGAAGGTCCACCCCCTCTGCTGAAGCTCCAGTTAAGAGATTTAAAATGGGAGTGGGACGTTCAAGTCACTGATAGCCCTGGCTACTAGTACTACAGTAGTACTACTTCTGAAACTAAAATAGCTAATGTTGAGAAGCATATTATTGGGAATTTTAATGAAACTGTCAGTTCTAGGGGAAAGCCAGGACCACCACCAGTGGCAGCTGCTTCTCTGTATAACAGTGCTCACCTCGGATCAGAAAGCAGACCCACGGGGCTAAGGTAGGGGTATATATTCACTGACCAGAGCCATGGGACAGAGTCCTGTTTAGAGTGAACATAGTTGGGTTGCAGGCAGATGATCAAGGCCGGTAGCAGAATTGCAGAGTCGGGGCCATGAGCTGAGGTGAAGGCAGGTGGCAAAGGTACAAGGTCGAGGTCACAAGCAACAGAGAATACACAGGCAAGAGGACAGGAGATACAGTAAAAAAAAAACATGACTGGGACTGCAAAAAACAGGAATCTTGCTCTGCAACTTCCTGTAGAAAGTCCAGCCTTAAATAAGAGGTTGGGAGGAACCAAGATGGCCAAAACAGCCAACTGAGGGTAATCTCCAGAAAAAACCCTGAACCGGAGCGCAAAGCCCGATACGGATCAGCAAAATCCTGACACACTGCCTGTTACTGCGGCTAAGCCCACTTTTAAGTTAATTCATGAATGCCGAACAATCTGACATTGATAGCACAAGACTCTGAAGAGCTGTTTAAACAGTCGGATGAAGAAGAGGGAGGGTCACAGGGACTTGATGATTGAGGAGCAGGGGGGAACATCATGCTGATTCATCCATTCAAATATCAATTGTTGTGAATGAGATTATTTCTGGTGGGGATGTTGCTGAAGTTGTGAAAGACTGTGATTTAAGTGGTGTTGGTGGCAGTGGCACTGGAACTAGCACTGGAACTAGAGGAGGTGCGGGTGATGAATGCGATAATGCTTCAGATGCAAGTGATGATACTGTGATCATTGTTAAAGATTGTGAAAATACAGATTCATCAAGTAAAGCTAAAACTCCAAGCAGTAATAACAAGCCGGTATATTCATTATTTAGTAAACATAATAGTGGGGGCCTAACAAGCCA
>WSYH01005398.1:0-44869 GCA_036426205.1 Ascaphus truei
GGGCAAACCGGCCTTCCTTGCCCTATGAATAGGGGAAACATAGCGTGTGCCTGTTACTGTGGCTCACAGAAGCTCCTACCCTCGCACTGGGAGCCTGCGGGTGACCACCGTTCTCTCGGGAACAAGCGCTCCACGGGATTGGGTAACCGTTGGGTTATTGTATTGAATTTCAGGGTAGGCCATGGAAGGTGTATGTCAGCCATGGGAATTCAGTGACACATTTGTCTGCTATCTGTAGTACCTGTCGAAGAGGCAGTGGTCCCCGGAATTGTTGGGTGATTGCACTTAACTGCATCAGAAGTGATCTCAAAATGGGTACGCTGCTGGAAGTGGGCCACTGCGTTCTTGCAGTGTGCGACCCCTCAAGGTGTTGTGTGTGTATTCTGCAACTTGGTACTGTGGAGGACCGTCTTGATAGCGTCGGCAACTCTCCATGCATTATCATGTGTATTTGTAAACAGTGTCAGGATTCTGTAGGTAGCCAGGTTTGCAGTTAGAGGCTTTCCAGGGTGCGGGAGGAGAGTTGAGTTGGACTTACCTGGAGAGGCAGTCGCAGGGGTTGCACCCAATGAATTGAATGTGATGCAAGGGTTTAAAGGCAGTCGGTATGTTGACAGGACTGAGCGACTTCCCACCCAATAAGACACTGGTCTTATTGGTAAGGTTTGGTTACGGTTTTACCGCCCTACTTCACGAAGGGGCCTGCTCGACCGCCCTGGGAACTACACCTGCAACTGAGTTAACGCATGTTGAGAGAGTAGCTGCCTTATACAAGGTGCCGCAGAATCAGAGGTAGTTGTGAGATCTAGGATGGAGTTCCTGAACCTCAAAGATTACTGTAATAAGGCTGTATTTTTACTTTATAGTGTAATGTTTATAACAGGAAGTAGCCCAGATACCCGTTGGTCAGTCGGGCCATTGTGTCTAGTTAGCCTCCTATGTGGAGTGTGCTTTATTTTTTAGGGGGGGGGGTCGCCTAAAGGCACAGTGCCCAATACTAGGTTTTTATGTGGAAAAACTAAACATGTGTGGACTTTAATGACCTACCGCGGAGGGACCGTCTGCAACCGTATTATAAGATCTAGCAAGGTTATTTTTCTGTCAACTTATGTGGGAATATGTTGTTATATGCGGCGTATTACTGCCGTGAATTCCATGTAAACTCTGTGAGCGTATGTGTTATAGAGAGCTGAAGTAATCCTGCATTTATCAGTAGTTAATATTAAAGCTGGATAACATCCTCATATAGCATACTGTATGTACCATATGCATATAGGTATCTGACATCTTGCTTAGATGCTGGAGGTTAATAGCTTATTTCCGTATCGTGACTGAGAATATGAACCCATAGTGTCTGACATTACAACTTTACATACAGTGACATAACATGCAAACTGCGTTCGGGATAAATATTATAATATATATAATTGCTGGAATCCTTGCTGCTGGTCACGTGCTTGCATGATGTTAAAGCATTCGTAGTAGTCTTAAAGCTTGTGGGTATAGAAGGACTATGAAGTGTTCTGATGCTTTCCTTTGCGTATGGAGCAGAAGATCATGAAATCCAAAGTTACTGTTTGTAGGTGAAATCTTGTTTATGAAGATATTAATGTGAATAGATCTGGTCAATCCCTACAGATTTGTGACCAGCTTAACTTGTCTATCATTTTGCAAAATACTATGACTCAGAATGTGACTGGACAAGCATGAATTGGTGGTGTCATGAAGGTTGATGCTTAATTTAAGAGGATGAGTTAAATTACACTGGATACATACAATAACTTGGAATTGTGGAGTTCAACATCAGGGATACACTATTTGTGTTGGTGTGTTACTACGTGATTTGCTTCGCATCTTCAAATGTTCACACTGAGCTGTATATTTAAGATTTCTATTGCGTTTTTAAAAGCTGAGATGTGATGTTTTTCTTCTTTTTACTGGAGGAAGCTGATCAGAGGGATGAGGAGTTAAAGTGAAGGATAATGATGTTCTGGAGATACCCTAGGGTCTATTCCAGCTACTGAACATGTTGCATTTTACGTGAGTTAGAGATTTGACTCTTATTCCATTTGTTAGTTCGGCCATCAATAGTGGAAACGGAGTCAATGGAAAAAAAAATGATGGGCCCAAGTCGTAGACTCAAAGATCTGCTCATTGCATGTTAATGACTTACTAGCCTTTCTGTTGAATTTTCCCAAACTAGTGGAATTATTGCATGTTCCCAAGGATGGTGTGGCGGTCGGTGGTCTCCTCTGCGGCTTGTTTTCAAGCTCAAGAACCTCAGTAATAGAGCGCCGTGATTTGAATGAAGGCAGAGTATGTTATTTTATGAATGTTATGATGACTATTGACTGTACGTGTAAATAAACTCTAGAGACACAGCAGGTATGCTATTACTTTTTCTTATTAGGACTTTCCATGGTCATGGCATAAATGTGTTTACATTTATTTCTTTTTCAGTATGGTTTTAGGCTAGTGAATATGTAAGTGATTGGGATGGATTTGTTTGTTGTCCAAGTAATTTCCATTAAAAACTGTGCTACAGAGTTAATCTTTAACCTGTGCAAATGGTTATTAGCAGTAAATAGTACACAAGATATTGCATCTGAACTCTGGTTTCACATTCATGGCTCAGCTGAAGGTCTTACGATAAATACTGAACCAACGTGATTTGAAAACGGCGCTAAGACACCAAATGATAGTGATACAAGGGGGTACATAGTATAAACATGTGTATAAGTGAGTTGTCAGGGAAACGAACACAGAAAAAATCTCAACCTTCCCGGGAATATGTATGGATTCACTCAAGAGCTATCGATCCAAGGTGGGAAGGGAGCGAGGGGTCAGGAACACCCAAAGGAAAAAGAACAGATAGTAATGGTGCAGTAAATAAACACAATGTTGGTATGTGAGTTGGCTCATAGAAATGCCTACTTACAGCAGGTCCGTGTTTAAACAGCATGGTATACCAGCAGGAAGATGTGGATGAGGAATCAGGTAAGAATTAACCAGCAATGGAAAGGACCAACAAGAGAGTTGCAGGATAATTCGATAGGTAAGAAATCATGGAAAACAAGGGGAAGGGAGAACAATGGTAAGATCGAAATTGTAAACTGTATATGTTAAAAAGCAGGTAAAGAATCGTACTCAGAAAAGTACTAGAAATGTAACATAGGGTTTTACTGGAGGCAGCAGGCTGCGGGCCAGTTGAAACGCTGACTGCTCACCTCTCCGTGACCTCCCGTCTGACAGCAGATGATGGCGTCTGACGTCACATCCGGTGAAGGATGACGACGTCGTAAGGTAACCCCCCCCCCCAGGGAAGCGAGGCAGCAGGGAACACAGAACTCCGGCGCCTTTCAATACAGGAGCCGCTGTTCTTATAAGACTTTGGCGCCCTACGCGTTGCGCTGTGTAAGCAGTTCTTCAGGAGAAAAAAAACTGTTCTAGCACAGCGAAACGCGTAGACGCGTTCCAAGTGTACAGTGCTCCTGAATTGAGGAGCCGAGTTGATGTGTGCATGATGCCAGCTGTATGGTTACCTGAACGGAAGTGGAAGTAGTCAGTCCTTCACGGATGTGACGTCAGATGCCATCCATCTGCGGTTCCGACGGAAGTCACGGAGAGGTGAAGCAGTCAGCGTTTCAATGGCCGGCTCTCTATGCCTCAAGTAAAACCCTAGTGTACATGTTATAGTACTTATTGTGAGTAAGATTTACAGCTTTTTTAAATATAAATTTTACGATTTCGATCCTATACCATGGTTTCCCCTGTTTCCATGATATCTACCTACGAATGTATCCTGAACATCTCTGTTTGAGTCCTTTCATGCTGGGAATTATTACTATATCCGTCACATTCATGATCGGTGTAGACAATGCTGTTAAACAATGACACTGCTGTAAGTAGGGCATTTTATGGAGCAAAGACTCACCCTATACCAACATGGTGTTGATTACTGCCACCATACTATATGTCTTTTCTGGGGTGTTCCTGGACCATCGCTCCCTTCCCACCTGGACCTCGATTAATATAAATACAGCCGGGCCCCAATCATACGGCGGGGTTACGTTTCCAAGCTTGCCGCTGTCTAAGCGGAAACTGCCGAAAGTGGGCCCTACTTACTGTATCGTACCTGTGATTGAAAACAGGGATCTGCAGAGCTGTCAAACCCGATGTCGTGAAAAGGGATGACACGGAGCTAAACACAGACTAAAACGTTTGATTAGGGACGCCGGATACTCGTGCCTGAGCGTTTTTGTCATGCTGAAATGTTGAAAAATCGACGGAAAAACGAACAAGCGCCGGAAAATATGCAAATATGGGATACATGGGAAAGAGCGTATGAGTGGAGGAACGCCATAGCGGGGGGACCTATGTAATGAACGATGGAAAGGACCGGTGCGAGGAAGCTACTTGTTAATTTGGGGCACGCACCAGAAAACCCGGTTCCTTGCCAAAGGCTGAGATCAGGGTGCCAGATTTTGGAGAGATATTCATTTCTATGAATGCGTTTCGGTAGATACCAATTGATATTTAATTCGTCCAGGTTCTCAAAACTATTTCAGAATCTTCCACGGAAGCACAGTAAAAACTAGAAAGTGAATCAGCTGCCGGGCTCAAGGAAAATTCTCTAAACATTGTATTAGAAAAAAAATAGTACTGATGTAGGTAAAATTTACACTTCTGACTGGGCGGACCGGATCCTATGTGTCACTGTGGCATGTTAATTACCGAGGAAACAGCGAGCCGCACCTCGGATAGTATAAAATTGCCTATTGCTTTAACATCAACACAACATTTTGAGGAATAATGCCACATCATGGTAAGTGTATGGAAAGCAGGTACAGAAAAGAGGAAACTAGCAGAGGCCATTCGTTTCAGTGATGTGTCTTGTCGCCCTAAGTGGTGGGTGTGTGTGAAGCATGCATTCTTAGCGTATCTTTTCCCGTTATCCCTAACCCTCCCCCCCCCTTCATTCAGCTAATGTAGATGGCGCAAATCTGCAGGTGTTAGATGGTTGTCTACATTCATCTGACATCTGCCGAAAACGGGAAATGTATGGCTTAAAAGCAAACAAAAAACGGGACACTTGACAGGGACATTAAATCTTATACAGATATGAACATTTTCCATTGCGGCCCTGACATGATTGCAAGGAAAAAACATAAGCATAAAATACCTGATTTTGTTAATTTTTACTTTGGCAGAACAGGGCTTTTATGTAAAGTGTAAATAAAGCTGTAATTTTAATTCTATGTTCAAGTTGTATGGCCAGTTGTTGTGTAATCCGTATCAGTTTTTGTGTCAAATGTTCCAAATAATGTATGGGAGGCACTTTGATGTTTCTAAAAGGAAAACACACCAATAGTATCTTATTTGGCAATACAGTATATTTAAAGATGTTAGGATTTCCTATGTTTTAGTCATCTGTTATTTTTCTTTGTTGTGGTTGCACTGTTTAATTAAAAATTCTAGTAAGGGGGAAGCAACACACCAGATCATTACAATCACTCTGCCTGTGACATGCCATCTACATGTGCAGTAATGATTACGTACTTGAGGCTGCGCTAAATAATTATTAACTTTCTGAACTGCATTTGTATTGGGGAATAGTTTTTGAGAAGAAAGTACATGCAGTTCCTATATATAATTTATGATTACATTGTACTGAGTTTGCTTATTACTGAAAAAAAAACAATTCAATTACTTGGATTCAAAACAATTATTTGTAGTCAGCAGTAATAAGGAATTCAGAGCTCGTTGCTTAAGTGATGGTATGGAGAACCCTTTGTGCACGTGTGGAGGTCTCCCCTAGCAAGTCCCACCTGAAGGTGGGTCTCCCTAAAAGGGGGGAGGACAAACCCTGAAAAACAAAAAAAAATTAGATATGCACACAATGCGCACCAGGGATTAGGTATTGTATATTTAAAAATAACACAATACGAGGGGACCAACCCCACCTCATAACATGTTACACAGTCAGATCCGGTTAAAACATATTTAACCCTGAAAATCAATGTCCTCAACATATAACACATAAGAATAAAAGAAAAACAAATGTAATCAGTGATTTAAAACATAATCCAAGAGGTGTAGAGTGGAAACCGCAATAGAGGACTATCAAAAAAAACAGAAACAAAGAACAGTTAAAAAAAAAGATATCCAGTGGTCTAAAAGTAAACGCCATAGAGGACTAACACAAGGGTGACACAGGGGGGGACGAAAATCACACTAAACCGAAATGCGGGTCCACGGAACCGTACAAAGATAGGATCACGGCGCGAAGGGATGGAAAACACGCATGTGCTTTCGCGGAAGGCCCGTCCAGCCCGTCAGCAAAACACGCGCAGGAGGACCTGCCGTGAACTCTGTTCATCCCTGCGGTGCCGTGATCCGGATCTTTGTTGGTTGCCGTGGACCGCATTTCGGCTTTAGTGAGGAGTTATCGTATCCCCCTCGTCAGCCCTTGTAGGCCTCTATGGCGTGGTTTTACTTTGACCATCTGGATATCGTGTATTTTAAGATGATTGTTGTCATGTTTTTTATTGTAGTCCTCTATGGCGGGTACTACTCAGATCGGCATTTATTACTAACGATTATCTAGTCTCATAGCATGGGAGTGTTAGACTTAAGCAAACTCTATATATGCTAGCGGGGGGGGGGGGGGGTTGTATTGAATTGAGATACCATGCGGGTATGTTTTAGTTAAGGGTTATAGTCTATCCGTATCATTCATCCGGTAAGTTCAGATCGCATGAGTCTCCCCCTAGGGATTTTTTTTTCCAAACAGTTTTATTAGGCATATTCATTTTGACAACATGGGTTACGTTTTATATTTTTGGCCTAATACAAAGGTTTTCCTGTCGGTAAAGGGGGATGGGGAGAGGAAAAAAAGCACACTAGGGCCACTTTATGGTTCCATGAGGTGTAGAGAAAGAAAGAAAGAAAAAAGTTTGGTTAGGAGAGGGGGGGAGAAGGGGGGGAGGGGGGGGGGGAGGGTTCATCCCTCCCCTCGTAGGCCGTTTCCGCTTGATTTCTCCGTCCCCTAACTTTCTATGTTATATGATACAGGGAATCTGAGTCTTTTTATGAATATCCAGGGGTTCCAGATTTTATAGAACCCTTCGGTAGTCGTTTAGAAAAGCTGTAAGTGTTTCATCATCATTAATTCGTTGAGTCTATTTTTCACAGTATTTTGTGGGGGGCGCTGTCTTCTTCCAGAGTATGCTTACTGAGCATCTAGTGCTTGTCCGATTAAAGGAGATAATTTCCATACTGGGAGATTGAGTCTCGCTTCTACGGTCTGGCCCAGAAGAAGGTCAGTTGGCCATAGAATTGGAGACCTGTGATCTTTTATTACACGTATTATAAGCCAGTTATTTTTGAATCTCGGACATAGCCACCAGATATGGGCAGTCCCTCTTATGTCCACGCCTCCCAGAATAGGTCCAATGCCAGAGGGTAAATTTTGCTTAGTCAAATTTTCCCCCTCCCTGGGTAAGCTACCAGTAAGTGTAAATTTGTTGTAACATATCATTCACGGGGTACATATGGAGTTCCTGGGATGCGTCCCATACAGTATATGTCTTCCCAGTCCTCCCGGTCGTATAACTAAAGTTCATCCGCTGCCCATTGCATTATCTATAGTAGTGGCGGTTGGGTTTGCCGGATTATCATACCAGCATAAATTGCGTTATTAGACCTTTGTGCTGTGTCCATCCGACACAGTTCGCAATTTGGTGGGGGGGGGAAATCGCGTGGGGAATTTTGTAGGAACGGGCCGGAATTGGAGGACAATTTGAATGTGTCTAGGTGTGGTACCTTCAAGTGGTGAGTAATTCGTGGAGATCAGGAACTGACCATGCGTCCAGCGATAGCGCAGCGCCCCTGACTCAATGATTTTAAATCTGTCGAATTGTTTAGTCTCGATTCCTGGGGGAATTTGGATTGTGAATAGTGGGGTTAGCTGTGAGCTAGGGAGGAGAGCTGGTATTTCATTTTAGTTTTTGCCCCATATAGCCATGTGTGGGTTCATCGCTCTCAGTTCGAATTTAGGACGAATTATAAGTTGCCCTGTAACGCACAGAGATAAGCTGGCAGAGAGAAGCGTTCGGGAGTCTTAGATTCAATTGAGCCCAACAGAGCTGGTCTGTGTCCGAGTTCCACATGAGCCCTGTCTTAATTGAGGACCTGATAATATTTAGTATGTCTGGAACCCAAAATATCCCATGTCTGAGCGCCATGAAAACGAACCTAGGATACCCGGTCTCTTCCCTTGCCAGATAAATTGAAAAAAAATTTGTTCTGAATTAGTTTTTAGCCTTCAGAGCCAGGGATATGGACGGGAGCGTCTGGAAAAAAAAAGTATAATAATCTCGGGAGTATGTTCTTTTACGGAAGATCATCCTAGATCATGAGATCTGGTAGTTTTCCCATGATCCGTCCTTTTTTTAAATTTTTAAAGAGGTTGTTTGGGGTAGGTTATATTTTGGTTATAGAGAGAGCCGTAGGTCTTGATACATGTACTCCCAGGTATTGATGTATGAAGGCGCTCATTATAAGGTCAAAGTTAGGTTTCAAGTCTGCATCGTAGGGCTCTGATAGATTGGTTGAAGGTTCTGTGATTGTCGCATTAATTTTATAACTGGATATTTACCCAAAGTATCTTATCTGTGTAGATTGGGGGAGAGAGATTGGGGTTGTGTGAACGTAGGATAAAAATGTACAAATAAAGAGGACTTAGGTTTGTTCCACCAAGGTACCCCCTGGATATTTTTATGGGTCTGTATTTAGACGCAAAGGTTCAATGTAAGGCGAACAGCGGGGGAAGAAGGGGGCAACCATTGTCTGGTTCCATTTGTTTATTGAATTTTTAGTGATCAGCCCAGGAGTTTCACCACCGACAGTGGGGCTGCGGTTTTTATGATGCGTCGGACCCCTTCGAGGTATTCCTCTTTGAGCGAATTTCTGCATTGTCTTGTCAAGAATAGGACACGATTCTGTCGAACGCTCTCTGGTCTAAGCTTAACAAAAACCGCTTTGGTAGCTGTGAGGTGGGCATGATCAACGATATAATAATTTTGCGGGTGTTATCTGAGGCTTGTCTGCAGAGACAAAACCCCAAATGGGCGTTTGAATAATCTCGGAAAGATTGGGTTCAGTCTATTTGCCAGGATTTTGATATAAGCTGGAGATGTGTTTAGTAGAGAGAGGTGGTCGGTAACTCCCCCAAAGTAATGGGCCATACTCGCTGTGTGGATTATGGCTAGGTTGGACTGGTCATTGATTGGGGGAGGGTTGCCCTCCATGAATGAGTTAACTAAGCAAAGAGGGTGTTTAGACAAGATATGAGAGAGAACCTTTTATCTTAGAAGTGGAGAAGAAGCATGCAGGGCCAGGGGCTTCGAGGATTTTGATTGTTTTTATGCGTCCGCAACTCTTCTGGGTAATCTTTGCATTGAGTAGCAGATTTTCCTCCTCTGTCAATGTGGGCCGGAGTAATCCGATAGGTAATTATAATGGGTTCAGAGGTGGTAATCCCGCCTTACCTCCCTTAGTTGTATAATTTGGAAGAATTGCAGTACATATTAGCTATTTTGCTAATTTAGATTATTTCCCCCGGATCCATTCTTTATCGCAGTGATCTGGAGAACGTTCTGTAGACCTCTAAGTTTGCTAGCGTAAAATTCGTCGGCCCTTGTTGCCTGTCATAATTCGTGGTAGTACATGTGAGGGCTTTTGCACATTTCCATTGGGGACTGTTTTACAAATTCTGGCTTGCGTCTCAAGGTTTATAGATTTTTTTCAAGGAGTGGATTTGTGCTGTGTTGGTTCAGCTTTTAATTTTATTTGTTCAGATCTTATTGTTTTACTTGGCCTTTTTATGTGGGATGCAATTGAATAAAAGTTCCCTTGATTGCTGACTAGGCTTCACACAGAACGCCGGTGGAAGGGGGGTCGACGGTGCCGCATTGAGACCCCCCGCGACCCCCAAGTACTCCCTAAGAGCTGCTTTTATTTCTTTTCTACTGCCGGGTGATTTGATTCAATAGGGACGTCGTTCAGCTTCAATTGTAGGAGGTACAATTTTGAATGGACGTTGACGATGTTAGTGTGGATAGGGGCATGATCTGACCCACAAGTAAATGGGCCTACTTCCGAATGGTGGACGGCTTCGAGAACTTTTTGGTAGACAAAAAAATAGTATTATACGAGAGGATGATTGATGTGGCGGAGTAAAAGGTTTTTTGTTGTATTTGTTTGTAGTCTCTTGGGCCTGGTGTGGGTTCTCAAGTCCATTATGGGTATTCCCTCATTAATCGCTTGAATTGTTCTACCATTTTCGGGAGGATGCTCTTTGAGCGATCAGAGTAGAGACTAGTCCTCAGTGGGCCCCCCCCCCCCCCCCCCCCACCCCGTTTATTCACCATTATTTAACGTCCCCCCGCTATTGCTAAAAGAGGATAGGTTATTAGGATCAATCTCTATAATATGTTTTAGAAATTTGTTTGACATTTTCATTGGCGCATAGATGTGAACAGGCGAGCGATGGACGTCCCGAGGGGAGGACATATACTTAGAATCTACCTATGGATATGAGGTTGTTTTGGTACTTGAATGGGGTCCTTGTCTGAGTAGAATAGCTCTCAGCGGCTTTTTTTTTACTATAAATGATGAGAAGAAACCGTAGGAAATACCAGTGTATAATTTGGCAGCTCTGAGATGCAAAAGTGCGTTCTACTGGAGGAAGATAATATCTCCTGTTAGACCTTTAAGCTCATGAAGCGCTAGCTTCTGTTTCTGTATATTCAACCTTTAACATCAGGAACCAGTGTGATGCTGAATCTGGACTAGCATTGGGGGTATGAAGTGTTGTCCACGACTATGGATGCTCCCTTCCACCAGGTTGGACCTTATATCGTTTAGATCAACCGATGTTTTTATCTCGTCGGGGTTGTTTCTTATGAGAGGTTCAGGGTGTGGCCGGGGAGGGGTGGGGTGGGTGAGAAGTGGGAAGGGGCGGGGGAAAGGAGAAAAGAGTTGCTGGGACAGAAGCAGCAGCAAGCAGAGGGTAAAGTAGATGAGGTCCACTATGGACCTCCGTGGTATTGCCGTGGATATTAAGTACCAGGCCATTGGGGGGAGGGCCCAATGAGGAGGGGTTGGATGGGGGTCCGGCGGTCTGTACGCTGTGCGAAAAGCTAGGGACCAAGGTAGTGGCTAATAAGTATTCCGGGGCGAGGGGTGGAAAGGGGGGGGGGGAGGAAGGGGTGGTGGGGGGCGTGGGGAGGAGGGGAGGGGGGTGCGGAGGAGGGGGGGGGGGAGGGGGGAGGATTCATTCTTAGAGACAGAGGACCACAAGAACATTGGCAATGTATTGTCAAGGCGGCATTGGTGAGTATTGATGTCATCGTTGCGTATGTATTGGTCTCCTTCGTAGGCCTTGGATCAGGTTGAGTGAGGAAGGGGGTGGGGAGCAGGCAAGAGAGCATATGTACAGTTTACTCTAACTACGGTTTCCCAAGCGGTAACCTCTCCTGATATGTATTATCATAGTAACGATCATCAATCACTGTAGTTAACCTTGCCGGTAATTGTTTTAGACCTGCGTTACCGGTCTCATGAGGGCCCTGGCCCTTATAGCTGAATAACCTCGAGGTAAACGTTATCGGGTATTTTGTAGTACATGGAAAGGGCGTTTTTATCACAGTTTCCAAGTTCTTCGGTGCGTGATGGGGGAGGAGGGGGGGAGGAAGGAGGGGGAGGGGGAAGGAGGGGGGAGGAAGAAAGAGGGTGGAAGGGGGGGTTGGCAGAGGGGTGAGGAAGGGGAGGGGGAGGCGGGGAGGGTTTTTTTTTATATTTGGACTGGAGGGCATAAGAGAAGAGGTATACATTGTTCGTAATCTTTTGTGCATATGCGGGGTCCATTACAATTAACAGTCTGAAGCAAATCTTACATTTTGTACATTTAGAATGGCAGAAAGCAGTAACAGCCCTAAAAGGATGTGCTCAGGGAGGGGGGGGGGGAGGGGACAAGGGGCAGGGGGGGAAGGGGAAAAGGGGGAGGGGGGGGACAAGGGGAGGGGGAGGGGGGGACAAGAGGAGGGGGGGACAAGGGGAGGGGGGACAAGGGGAGGGGGAGGGGGGGCAAGAGGGGGGGGGGACAAGGGGAGGGGGAGGGGGGGAGACAAGGGGACGGGGGGGAGGGGGGACAAGGGAGGGGGGACAAGGGGAGGGGGAAAAAGGGGAGGGGAGGGCAAACAGCAGAATGTTGACTGTTTAACTTTAAACCTGGGATTCCTAGGTACTTTTAAAAACTTATATAATACAGTTGTGGATTGTGTTGAATCGTGTTATTTCCTAATATTGGTGTGCAATCCCTTTATTGGTCATTTAACCTGGGAGTATAGGGAGAGGGAAGCTCTACAAGGGTTGTAGGGGGGGAAGAGGGGGGGGGGGACGCAGCAGTGGGGGTGTGTAGGGGGGGGGGGAAGGGGAGGCAAAACAGCAGAATGTTGACTAATATTTACTGTTAGCAGTTAAATGGTGATTTCCTCAGCTACTTAATCAGCCAATATATACACGTTTTGCATTGAGTTGACATCGGGGGGGGGAGCGCGGGCGGGCAGGGGGGGGCACGGGGGGAACACGGGGCTCGGGGGGGGGGAGGAAGGGGGAAGCTGATAATCTCGGGAGGGACATAGGTATTCTCAGCAGTTGTTAGACAAGCTAATAACCGCAGGTTATGCGCCGGGATCGCGCTGTGAAGCGGCGGTGGAGAGGTTTCACCGCCGGATATGTAAGCAGTCAGTGGGGAGCAGGGGGGTCAGGGAGGCTCATATCTCCCGCTCCGGTCCAAGGCACCTCTTCGACCCCCCCACTCCCCACACCACCGCCCGTCGCCGACGATTCTCCATGGTGCAGGCAGTATACTGGGAGCTAGGAGGCGAGCAGGCCTGTGAACACGGACGGTGCTCATGTCGGGACCGGGTGAGTGAAGGGCCATGAAGTGCCTGCTTCGGCGGAGTGGTATGCGGTGTTCCCTCTCTTTCGCTCTGTGGGGGTTTATCGGGTTTGGCTCTCAGGGGGCGCTGTGATCAGTGGGCTTCTCATGGTGGTCGGCGGGGGGGGGGTCCACCGATCGGCGTTTGTGTAGATGTGCTGCATCATCGGCTCGTTCCCTGAACTTCCGCGGGAATTGGTTGAATAGGGTTTCAGGAACGCTTTGGGGATTAACAGTTCATGAGTGTGCGGGGTCACTTGCGGTCGCCGTGCTTGGTTTAGGGGCGTATTCCAGTGGTACGGGCACTGGGGTATGTGAGTTCTCGTTCCAGAGGTGGACGGGACAGGCCCAAGTGCTCCGGGCGAAGATACTTCACAGTGAGAAATTACCCTTTTTATGGCTTGATTAAAAGTAAAAACGACCATCCCAGGGTACTTGACCCCATCTCAGGAGGAGGAAGCAGGGGCGGATCACGGCGCGGGCCCATTGGGATATTGGACCAGATCATTTAAATATCGTGCAGGGGGGCTAGTTCTAAACTTATGTTGTCCTTCTAGCGGGCAGGCTCCTATGATTTCTCCTGCATGGAGTAGTAGATGTGCAGGTGGGGAATTATAATCCAGCCTGCGACGGGGAGTCATCAGACTTAGGTTCCTGGGCACGTGAGCCGATTCGATCTCTGGGTCTCTTTCAGCTAGTCTACACAGATTGAGTTAAAGAGGTCTTGAGTATATGGGGTAGAGGTAAGGGAGGACCAGATCAGGGATGTTCGGATCTCCGGTTCTGTCGTTTCCCCCCCCCCCCCCTCCCCCCCCCCCCCCCCCCCCCCCCTCCCCCCCCCCTCTCTCCCCCCCTCCCCCCCCCCTGGTCCCGGTTTCTGCTCTCCAGCCAGTCTTTCATAGGAGGACTTTTCTCCCAGCGGATAATTTCTTTCCTCTGCTCTAATTGGCGATGTGTTGTGTTGTAAGGCTCTCCCAGCCTAGTTTCCAGTTTGGAGGTTCTCTCGGGTTGAGGCCCGTTTAATCCGTGCTTCCTTCAGCTTTTGCCAACCGCATTTTGAGGTCCGCCTGTAGGGAGGTTTGGATGGGAGTGTGTGCTATGAGGCGAACAGCTAGTCCATATATGCACGGGTGAGTCTCTTTCTGGCTTCGGGCTCTCCTTTGATCGGCCACTTTGGTTCTGAAGCTGCAGGACCGCGGGGGCTGAGCCATTTGGCTTCTTCAGCTGCTACATGTTCTATGGGACGGAGTGAAATATTTCGTGAACCCCCTTGGGTTTTGTTGCTGTCTTTTGCTGTGGTTGGCCATTGTGGTCGTTTGGCTCTGCCCTAAGCAGGCTTTGGGGGGGAAGCAGCCGGGGGAGAGCCCTAATGATATTTTTATATGAGGGGTCCATGGCGCTCTCTCTCACGCAGCATACTGGGGACGTCACCGGAAGGTCCCGCCACCTAGGGGATTCGTAACAGTATTTGCTATGTATATATTTTACCGTCGCGCGTTGAATATAAACAATTAACCCTTTTATTTCATTGTCGTTTTTATGAGAAGTACTTTGGTGTGTCATTGGGAAGGGGTTTTACTCCACTAGTGGGACACTTGGTATCACATTACAGTACCATAGCTGACAATAAATTAGGTGCAAATACTCTGAGTGCAGGTATCTGAGTTCTCGGTTAACATGAGTTAACTTTTGTTTTCATATGCATTATACCCAGGCACTTGTTCATATTCGGGGTACTAGGTTGAGCGTGAGGTTAATTCTCTAGTTTAAAGACGTTGAACCCCCGCTGAAACCCCCGCATAGAGAAATTTGACAAAAAATGCTTATAGTTTACCTGGTCTGTCACGTAATTAATATATATATCTCGATAGGACGTACGTAATATTATGTTATTTTTAGTGGCTATCTGAATTGCTCTATTATTGTCTTATATGTGAAAATGAATCGCACTGATTTTACAAAGCCTGCTAATAAGGTAAATAAAGTTAAAATAATAAAATAGTAAGTTGGAATGAGTTAGGTGTGAGTTTGGTCACCTAGGAGCTCCTTTGCTCATGGCTGGCGATATTGTGCTAATGCGCTGCCAAAATCTAAGATCAATTTTGTGGCCGATAGTCTTTGGGGTTGGAGTAAACTTTTTACGAAAATGGAAAGAACAAGCTCAAATTTCTTGCAACGCATTTGCTAGTTACGCACTTAGCAAATAGCTTCAAAAACTTTTTGGCTTTGAAAAAAACATCAGTGTACAGTGATATGGATATTGGCGATTCTTCCACATTGCCTACCAGAAGATTAGGTGCAAAAATGAACATGTTGCGACAACACAATGGACCTTGAAGATCAGCTAATGGTAGTTTTAAAGTGCATATAGGGACATTATATTCTGTATTTTTTAATTTGTCGCCCCAGTCACTTAATGCCAGAGATTGGTCATTTCCACGTTATGATTTCCCTCTGTTCTTTTTAAAGATTGAGCAGGTCAATAGAAGAGATCAGTCTAATGAATATTTGACAGTTCATAAGCTTATTCAGAGTTGTAGCAGAGACACTGTCGAGAGATGGTAATGTCAAGCACAATCAATCTTCTGTTAGGCAGGCCTGTTCATTTTCAGGAAGGGGACTGTGACAACGTCAAATTCTACATTAAGGTTATGACCACATGGCATGTTCCGCTTGCTGTTTCTGGGCAGAGAAGAGGTAGTTAACACTTGATTGTTGCTGATGTGGGGACTTACTATGGCAGCCAAGAACATAGCACGTTGAATTGACCAGGAGGCTATGTAATGTCCATCTAATGTAAAAATAGGAAATCCCTGGGATGGTTTGTTTTATGGACTGTTTGTTTGTTGTATTGTATAGGAAAACCTATGCGTTATGGACAATTTAATTTGAAAGGAGCAGATTCATGGGGCATATTTGATATAAATGGTTTATGGAATCGTGTACAGTATATGAACCTAGCAGTAAGCGACCATTATATTTGAAAAGTAGCGCGTTCATGGGGCATATTTGAGTAAATGGCATTTTTATTCTTTAATACTGTTTACAGGAAAGAATTACAATTGCGTTTCCCATTGTTTTCAGTATATGCCCTGGGCACCGAGGATGATACAATACATGGTGCAAAATAAATGAACAGCGGTTTTACATCAATTTACGACTTTAGGGACATTAGAGATACTAATTAATAGTATGGGATTATACTGTTATAAAGTTACAGGATTAAAGATTTAAAATGTGGAGACTGATCAAAGTCTGAAATTACCTTTAAACTGAGGTGGATGTGAGAGTCTCGGTAGGTTTTCCGTCCTGAGGTGCAGGGTATATTAAATCTATATTACAAAATTCTGCACATACATGTAGATAGATGTAGATTAGCATGTGCAAAATACAGAAACAACTCTCCTCCATGGGCACGCTCTTTTCACCACAGGATCTCTAATGTCTTATGAAACAGTTGGTTTGCATGGCTATTCTATAAACGACAAACATAACCACAGCAAAACCAATTAGCTTTAAAATGATCGCAAACCACAAAAAAACCAAATAAAGTTTTGTAAGTGGCGGTCTATGGGAAAAAAGTATGTAAACACACAAAAAACAGAGAACCCAGAAACAAGCACTCCGGATCATGTAGAATTGTTGAATCAAAAAAGTTATTAATCATGGGACTAGAAAAAACAAATCAAAACACAATAATTAAAAAAGGACATACATATAAAAGGCAATAACGAAGGGAAGACAAAGTCAAACACGCCTCTTATCCCAATAATGCTGAGTGCAGTCTTCACAAAAGTCAGGAAACCAGAGTTTAATTTTTAAAGGTTAGGGCGAGGAGGATCTAACCACCGTAACCGTGAGAATCACCGACACAGATCCAATAAGTACCCTCATGACCGCCCGGTCACACATATGACCCACTGGAGGAAAGAGAATATAACAATCGTATAGGCGGAACCCTACAAACGTATGCAAACCTAAACAGACATAAGTGAGGGATGCTCATCAAGTTGATGCCTACACTCAAATAAATACACAAAAGCAAAAACAAAGGGGGTTGGGGCTGAAGCATATATCCTAAGGAGTGGAGAGAGTACAGATCGATGAAAACCCCCTAAGGTCAGGCAAAGAAGCGATGTCCCACAGAAATAAATTAAATCAACCAGGATATCGAGAAACAGAAAATCCCCCCACACACATACTCGGAACCCCACATGATGGAGAGAGTGCTGCACATGCGAAATTGTGGAAATCTGGGTTAAACGAGGTAGTGTTTTTTGAGATGCAGCTAGGGGAACGGAAACCTGTACTCCCACGGCTGTGAAATTGGAACTGGAAGGCAGGGCGTTACATAACGGAAAAGCAGGCATGGTGGGAGAGAAATAAAATATAAAGTCGAGGTAATATCACGTTAAGTCCAGCCGCCTGCTCAAAATCATCCAGTTTCCTTCCATGAGCTTCTGACTGTGTCTTCCCCCGTACTGTTATTGCTATATATGGAGTTCGTTTTTATCCTATGTGTTTGAAATAAGAAAAACGTCACATTTTAAAAGCATATAACTGCATAGAACACCACAGTAATTAGGCATATCTGTGACCTACATCCTCTTCAATATAACTCTATAATTTGTGCATTGCGTATACTGATCTGTGTGGTTGAATTTTCAGTGGTGGTTGTGTGAAATGTGGCGAGGTTTAGATCCAGAGAAGCAGTTTAGGGAAGTAACGGTTTATTAAACAAGGTTGTGAGATACTTGAAGTACAGTTTCTTTATGGTTACTTACGTTATAAACTTCTACTGCTATTAATGTAGCAGCGTATTGACAATCGCACTCAATGTCACATATATTGCCCATGTATTGCACTTGGAGCCCGATACTATTCAACAGGACGCAGACTGCTGTGAGAAGTGTGAGCGGTGGTTGGCTCTGTTAGAGTCAAAGATTGTCTGATACTGAAGCGCAATTGCAATATTGATGAGAGGGGCTGAGGAGTGAGGAGACCATTTGGATCGAGCATGGCAATCATCAAACGGGGTGTTTAGAGTCACTGTAGAAGGCCCTGTTTTTCGACTAGCCGGTGCGGTCTGGAGTGAGGAGCAGGTAGTCGCGTAGCTGTAACGTCTAGCAAGGGGAGAGGCAGGCGCAATAGGAGCAGTGGTCATTTCTGAGCTGAACCCATCCCAATATGTATTGCCAATCCTGAGTGAAGATATTGGGAGTGTCAGTGCAGACATGGCAAGGTACGGGGGGAGGCAGTATTCCTCAAGCACAGCAGGGAATAGTCCTCCAGAACAGGAGGGGACACAAGATGTTCATGATTACCAAGATAACGATTGTTGGCTAGGCGGAGTCCTATTCTACGAATGGTAATCGGGCAATCTGTGCCATGACAGCGTCTGATCCCAGACCAGTTGTTTGTCTCTGAGGATGCTCGGATCAAAAATGCGGATCGGGAGACAGATTGTTGTTATTTGGGATTGACGCCCAAGAACACAGCGGTCTTGTACATGTTGCACCCAATGGACAAAAGTTACAGAACGTGGAGGGTCCTAAAAATTATTTCAGGGATCTACGCAAAAAGCTTACGCCTTAAGGACCTCAAGGTAGTATTTCTAAATAATACCGTGCCATGCGCTAACCGCAGGTAGGACAATTCAAGATAGGGAGGTTAATGCATGGTGAAAGAAATTGGTGTAGAAGGAGGGTTTTGGGTTTTTAGCGACTGGGACTGTCCTTTTCGAGATGTCGCCATCTATTTCTATGGGACGGTATGTGCATCCTCAATGAAGCCGCCAAGCCTCCATTGCTGGCTAGGGCAGAGCAATGTTAAAAAGGTGGAGGAAATTTACCTACGATGGGAGACGGGTGGAGCATTGAAACTCAATAACGACACTACACCATGGAAATAGAAGAGTAAACAAGGGGTTATGATGGAGAATGGGTGCACGTAGTGAGTTTGCTACAAGCAATGAGACACCATATAAGTATAGTTCAGACATACTTAGGGAGAAACAAATATCTAAGCCAAACAAGTGGTGCAGCAGAAGGAGATGTAAGTAGACTAGATAATAGTACAGCGAAAAAAAACCTAGCAAATGGCATGCTTGGCTAATACAAGAAGCCTGACAGATAAATGGGGGAGCCTTGTGACTTAATGACTGCAAGGAGCAGTATAGTGATATAGTGAGGCATACTGAAACATGTTGGGATGAAAACTCATGCCTGGGCATCGTTAACTTTAGGAAGGGTTATTTCCCTTTTTCGGAGGGAGCGACGCAATAAAGAGGCGGATGGAGTATGGTTCTTATTTGTTAAACGATCTAAAACCTATTTATAAGGGAAGATGTTTATGAAGGGAATGATGAAAATGTAAGCACCTTGCGGCATGAGAATTAGCCAGTGGAGGGTTAACAGTATAACAAAATGTTTGTGGGATATGCATAAACCACCGAATATCTGTGAGATCACAGCGAGCTAAAATACTTTTGCAAATGGGAGCATCACAACTAGTCAAGTTGGCATAGAGGGTGATTTTATTATCCCGACAGTCCTAGACTGGGGCAAGAGATTGAATTACACACAGATTAACAGTTTTTTTTGGGTGCTAAAACAATTATTTGCCCAAATATTTGAGGAAACGCACCAGGACAAGGAGCATACTGGATGGTAAATCAAACAGTGAGAAGTAATAACAAATATCACGTCCTGGACTTTGGGTAACAGTGATCAAAACATGGTTCATTTGAAATCAATTATCAAACAAAAAGATTACTGGGTTCAACAAAGGACTTCAATTTTGGAAAGGGCAGATTTTAATAAACTGACAGCTATCTACAAGTACTCATTGGATTATGTGTTGGAAAGGAAAATGTAGGCAGGAAAATGGTCGATTGGTTCTTAAAACATGTTAGAAAAGCATCACGTCATCCGTTATACCCTGGCTAATAAGTATAAAAGAAATAATCAAAACCAATGGTGGCTAAAATAACAGGTAGGGGAGGAAATGGACAAGAAAGAGGAAGCAGTTTTGAAATTTTTAAGTCAAAGGGAGGAGACATCGCATCAGAAGTATAATCAATGCTCAAAAAATTAGCAAAAGGGCAATCAAATTAGCAACAAGGATAATGAAAAAAGAATTGGCGAGTTAGCAAATACGGCTCAACCCTGTAAACAGTTATTTAAGTAGCTCTAATATCAAAACAAGTCAATGAAAAGAAAATATAGGACATCTTCAGTTGTGAGATGGGCAGGCGGCGATTATTAGTAGATAAGGAAAGCAGAGAGCGGTATTAACAAAATGATTGCATCGTGTTTACCAGGGAAGAATCAATAGTAGTGGGCCACACGAGGAAGCCAAACCTCCAGGTGTAATGAGAAATTGGTTTAATCAGGAAGAACTACTATACAGTCGGACTTGAAAAATTAAGCTAATTAGGCAGGCCTGGCCCCGACTGGGTAAACATCCAAGAGTTTCCCAGGGAAATGTAAGTTCAGTATAGCCAAACCATTACATTATATTTCAGCACTCCATTTCCAAGGGCAGTCCCACAAGATTGGCGTAAGTCAGATGAGGGTATAGACAGATGAGCTAGTCACAACGCGGGAATAGCAGACCTGTACGCCTGACTTCATAGTGGAGGAAACTACTTGAAGGTTTTAATAAGGGATAATTTCAGGAAACTAATGGAAACAAAAAATTATTAGTAAGTCGCATGGATTTGAAGGATAGAATCAGCACAAACTAACCTTATTGTTCTTTGAGGAGGGAAGTAGGAAGACTTATTTAGAACCAGGGTAAATGCAGTTGATGTTGCGTACTTTGTCTACTTTGATTTGCAAAGGCTTTGTTGCATATTGGTTCCACATGAGGTTGGTGTACAAAATAAAGCAAATGCGGACTCAGTATATCTATTCGCACTGGATTGAAAACTGGTTAAAGGATAGACAACAGCGATTTGTCATAAAGGAACTTTTTCAGGTGGTGGTCTAATAGTCCGTGAGTGGAGTACCATCAGGGA
Source organism: Ascaphus truei (assembly GCA_036426205.1). Taxonomy (NCBI): domain Eukaryota; kingdom Metazoa; phylum Chordata; class Amphibia; order Anura; family Ascaphidae; genus Ascaphus; species Ascaphus truei. Next base: position 21,027 of record WSYH01005398.1, read on the forward strand.
TCGGTACTGAGCATACCACGCTATTTTAACTTGTTATTATTGACCCTGAGGTGTTGGGCATCGAGAGCAAAGTCTTCATCTTTGCTGATATCTAATTGTGTAGGGTACATAGAATCAGAGCAGGATGTAAATTTCTATCAGAAGGATTGGAGAGATCTGGAAGAGTGGCAGTAAAATGGCAAGATGAAGTTAATACGATAAATGTACCGGTTACTGTATGCATTGGGATGCAAGATACTTGGCGACTTACAACATAAATGGGAGATATAGTTGGGGGAAATCCTTGATGGAAAGGATTTAGGAGTGCTTGTAGACAGAAGGCTTAGCAAAATGCCCAAAGTCATGCAGAGCTGGTCAAAGGCAACAAGATCTTATTTCTACCATTTACAAAGCATTAGTAAGACACACCTTGAATATCGGGTACAGTTATGGATGCACCCACTCCTTAGATGAAAATACATTCTGGAACTAGAGAGAGTGCAAGTAAGGCCACCAATAACTATAAAGGGGTGGGTGGCAACAATCATTTTATGAAGCTAGCTAATAGGATTTTATTTACATTAGAAAAGAGGCCGTCTAAGAGCTGGATATAACTTATCAATATATTCGGGACAAAAAGAGCATCAGAATGAAACATTCCCCCAAGGGCAGTCAAAGGACGGCTGGCATCCCTTTGGTTGTGAGGAAGAGAGTATCCCAGGCACAAAGGAAATGGTTCTTTACCTGTAAGGGAGTTTTAAAATTGGAATTCTTACCCATGGAGATGTGGTAGGCAATACATAAATTGTAAAAAAAAGGTGATTGGACACTTTTTAGAACGAAAGGCTATAGAGGGATCATACCAAATAAGTATGGCGAAATGTGTGAGTCCAAGGATTAATCCAATTGCCAATTATTGGAGTCAGGAGGAATTTATTTTCTCCCTTAAAGATATACATATATGATATTACACTGGGTTTTTGGTTTGACCTTCCTCGTCAGAATAAGTAAGTAATAGATATAGGGGATAAAGGTTCTCTGTGTTAATAATTGACTAGGTTACCACTTGATTGTGCCGTATATATCTTTTTTCAACGCATCTACTATGTAACTATGTAATAATGTGTTAGGTTGATGGCCTATCCCGAAAATCAAAAACTTTTCCTGATGTAGACCTGCTTAGTTATCGTGTGCTGTTTTCGGAGAGATTGAAATATGGGTTGAAGTCTCGCTATTGCACAGGGCAGTCTCAGTTCATTCTTCAGTGCCTGGTCTATTAGGGTAATCCCCCGACCATGCGATACTGTGGCGGTTTATAGGGCAGATACTGAGACTTACAGTAGATTGATGACCTGGACACACATTTATAGATATCCTTATATAGAGGTAGCGGTGGAGTCATTAGATGAGTGATGTGAACTTAAAGCAGATAAGGCGTCTACCTTGCCTGCATACTTCAGAGGTGTGGGACAAGTAGCGATACACATCGCAGCTTTTATTGAGTGTCTATATATTGTCTTTTTTCAAGAATCAGGATCTATAAATCACTTCTGACTCAACCTGAAACTCACCTTTTTTTAACCAATATTGCACAACAGTGGAGTTTTGGCGTATAGCGCATGGTGCTCGACTGTCACGTTTTGGGCCAAGTCTCCCAATGTAGCAATTTGGGGATTAGATCTTGACAACTATAGCTGCGGTTGTATAAGAATTTGTTATTATGATTTTGTTTCAACGCTACCTAACTCGTGGTACCTTTGGGACAAATGTGAGGCTGTCCATACCTTACCTATTAAGATTGCCAGAAATAGTGCCACGCACGGGTTGTGAAGTGGCTGTTTAGTCCAGCGTGCAAGGTCTGAATTCCAAAAGAGTAATGCAAATTAAAACACGTCCGTATTATCAAGACTTGTGAGCATTCTGGTCAAATGACTGGCAGTTTCTGATCGTCAGCTTTCTGGTAAAGTCTTGCTAAATATAGTTAGCTTTGCAGTGTCTTTTCATTGTTTGTGTTATCAACAGAGCAATGTAATAGGTTTTGCATTGGATTAAAGCCCTCTGGCGTCGAATGGTTATTTGTATACCCTGCCTATTTAGCTATTATGATGGCTGGTGCAAACCAGGAAGCCCCTTAGAACTCCTTAGAAAACACCACAAAATCGGCTAGCTTCAGAAGGATTTAAATGCCCATGACATGCTGCTATCTAATGTGAAACGCTTTATCGATAAACTTGCTTGGATATTGCATGTTCCGTGAGAGACGGCACTTCAGCTATAACAGCTGAGTCTAGTCACATTTAAATACAGGTGGTATGTTGCATGTACATAATTCATCACTAGTACAAAGACTCCCTAAGTAAATTTACAGTCGATGTTAGAGCTGTGCGTTTGATCTCAAGGCAGCTTCATGTGGGTTAGTTTTAGCTGATCAGGGAATGTCTCTCATTTACTCGACAAAAATCATGAGATAAGATTTTTAACCAGTTTCCTCGAGTTTGCCATGAATGCCAGTTCCATGTTTATTTGTTTTCACTAGCATTATTATTCATCTAGCATGTTGCAGGGGCATGGATATAGTAAATTAGCTGATTATGAGCACTTCACAATGATCAAATGTGGGCAATACTTTGAGTATCCATTGAGGCAGGAGGATATATCTGATTTAGTATAACCCCATAGTATTGTGAAATCCTATTATATTACCAACATACCATTGAATACAACTCGACGACAGATAATGCCAAATTCTACATCCAACATACAGAAATAACACAGTCAAAAATACTTTAATTCTCTTGAAGTAGGTCATTTAGTTTAACTTGGCCCAAAAGCGTTGTTGAAGCTTCGAGGCCGATCAAGCAACACACTGTTCGCAAGTCTAACACACCAATAAATACTAATATACCTCTGTTAGGATAAAATTCTTACATTTACCTCTATTAGGAGGGGAGAAAGACCACAGTGGGCTAGTATCCGCAGAATGGGCACTTGGCAAACTAGGGGCAGGTGGGAGGGCGGGCTTAAACACTGGGAAGGAGGAGCCACTACCTCCACCAGTGAGAACAGCTGAATGTGGTAACAAAACACAGAACTCCCCAGTAAGCTCTTTTTGGAACCCTGAGCCCCCACAAAAATCTATGTTCTGTAAGATATTATACAGTAAAATACTTATATTTCTGTCATGGTTGATGTAGCATTGGTTGCTTCCTTGTCGTCCGTTGTATAGCATTGCCCCGCTTTCAATAGCACTGCCATTGTGACACATATACATATACATATATTTTGTGGGGGCTCAGGGGTCCCAAAAAAGAGGCTTACTGGTTCTGGTTTGTCACATACAATTAAGCGGATCAGTTACCAACATACCACGTTTGTTTATTATATGTTTATTTTTCACTTTAATCACCATTTTGTTTCACTTGTAAAGTTCACAAAAAAAAAAAAATTGAAAAGACTTAGTGTGGTGTGCACCACAATCGTACACTCTGTGAGTGATCTTTGATGGTCACCAATTTCAATCAATTGTTAATACTATTACTATTGTCTAGGTAGCACCCCATTTATGACTTAAAATACGTTAGGAAAATAATTATAAATTTATCTACTATAATTAGTGGCGTTGTGGTATGCCTTTGTGTCCTAGAGATTATTTCCCTGGTCCTTCCTAATACCGTCAGTAGTAATACGTATTCACTACAAAGTAATAATAACCTTTTTTCCAATATGCCATTTCTCCTAATGAGACTCACAGCGTTCCGCAATTATATTTTAGTGTCGGTCGACACAGCATATTTACATGCCCTTGTATCGTCTGGGGGGCTCATGCATGAGCTCAATCCTAGTTTTTGCTTAGTTGAGGACAGGGAGATTAAAACGACTTGCGCAAGGTCCAAGGACCCGACCACGGAATGAACCAGGTTCCCTGATTCAAACTTGTCATTGTGGACCTCTATGAATACCACGTACTAGATCAACGATTTTGAAAAAAGTGGCAAGTAGGTAGTCTCGGCTAACTGCTTAAACGTTGTTGAAGAAAGAAAACAAGACAAGAGGCACACCGCATTACAAAGAAGAAAAAATGCTGCCATTGAAAAACTGTTTATTGGTTTGATAACTTGTTTCTTCATCTTAGTAACAGTTGGGTGATGGATTTTCTTTAAATACATGTTAAAGTGCTAATGATAAAATTATATCACACCTGTAATCAGTCTGATTTAAATTATTTTTTTATTATTTTTGCCCATTCTAAATGGTTTCGGATCTTCAGAAGTGTCGAATGGCTAATAAACAAAAACAGCCTTTAATTGGCAATGTTATAATAAAATGCGAGAATTCAGCGGTCAAGTTCCTTTCTCACTTTTTGCATGATTAACGCGGGCTAAATCAGCGGTGCCACATCAACGGCCACTTTCCTTTGTCTTTATTTTGTTACGGGGCTTTTCCTCTAGGAATACAATCGTCTTCCAGGTAAAATGACTAATTAGACTCAATCTGGTCTTCTACTTTGACACTAACTGCCTGGTTAGAGTACTGGCTGATGCATGCCTACCCCTTAAAGGGTCAATCCCCCCTTAGGGACCAAAGGGAATCCTATTTCAGTGATCTAGTTTAACGGGGACTTATCTGGGAATTGAGTTATACCTTTTGCCCAAAAATTGACCACCTAATGTATTTTCATTTTAGTTTTACCGTTAGACTGAAGGTTTGATTCCCTGGCTGAGGGCTATAATTTTGTGTGATGTCCGATAGTTAATAGCTTGTACAGCCAGAGCCATCCTCCCCTTAACTATTGGTTCTCTGTGATGACATGGTTGAGAGAGGGGTAAAGAGAAATACTTGGTTATCAAAACTTTTTCCCAAAATTCAGAGCCCCTAAGAAATTCAACTATGCGTGCCCGTGCGACCCCTTGCGACGACAGTTATCCCCTTGGACTCTGGATGGCCTTCAATATATATTCGTAAATCTTACATGTGTGATGCTGTCTACTTTCTTACCACACACATATCACAATACAATTTGTAGACCACAACCAGTATCAATGAGTCGTAGTGTTAGTGGCAGTGAGACTATCATCAAGAGCAAAGATGCCATACACAAAAATCCTTTAACCACAAGTTTTTACTTCAATTGTTCATGAGTTGTTTATAGTTGTTTAGTCCCAAGAAAGCGCGGAATTCATTGCAAGTTTTTGGTTGTCGGGCATGAAATTATTCATAGAAGTTTTGTTATATAGGCTTGGAGTCGCAAGGTCACTTTTAGAGTTGCTACATGTTACAATTATTCAGTAGATGTTCGTGCTGGATGTTGACCGACCTCCTGGGTCTTTACGCACTGTCATTCTGAAGAAACACTACGTGGAGTTTTTGCATGCTCATCTAACAAAGTCTATGGGAATTTTTATTTGGGATACCTATGAATATATACTCAATCCTGCAAAAAACTTGTTTTTGTTTTTGTTGTTGCCATAGCTTACGATCCTGAATGTTTAATAGGGTAGTGAAAAGTTGTACCATGATGCATGTTAATGAACTTATATGCTCTATCAGCTACGTATCTGCCACCCTCCATTTCCCACCATTTCAAAGCCCACCAGGTGGTTCCACTGCATAGGGGGGGGGATTCTGGCGAAATGACATTCAAATGGCCACACGTCAGCATTGCTCAACAATCTTTTAACATTGCCCCTATAATTGTATGCTCGGCCACATCACACTTTTCAGCACCAAATGGATATAGATCAGCTTCATGCTGCCTTTGTGAATAGCTAATACTACCCCCCCTCCCTTTATTTTATCATATGTAAAAATCATGTGATTGTGTTAATTCAACATTCTTTGCACGGGTGACAATTGGTTGGTGCTATCATGAAATCGCTTGTAAATTCCTGATTGTTGCATAACATAATGGCTAGATGTCCGTCGTTGGTTGTGTAAAAAAAAAAAAAACGCAGGAACGGGTACCCGGGGCCAAAATCAAATGAGTTCACCCCGGTGTGGCACTTACCTGCAGGGCTGGCGGCGAACATCTAGGACCAGCAGCAGCAGTCCCGTGTGCGGTGGCAGACGGAGATGTGTCTTCAGACGGCGGGGAGCTGCAGGAATCCCTCCTCCAGCACCGGAGTCAGGTAAAGCCGTGAAGTGTGTGTGTGAGAGAGCGCGGGAACCAGTGACCGGGCAGGAGACGGGGCGTTCCTATGGGTACGAGCCGTCTGTCCAAGGTCCATGGAAGCTCCGTCTCTGCTCACAGTCATGGTGGTTCCCCGGCGGCTCACACACACAATGTTTACCTGCTCCGGTGCTTGGAAGGGATTCCTGCAGCTACCCCGACAGCTGAAGACACCTCCTTGCTCGCCCACCGGCCAAGACCGACTGCTGTGGTCACTAGATGTCTTCCGGAAGGTAAGTAATAAGATTTTTTCCAGCTGCCTGACATTCCCCACCCCCCGACTGCGAGCCCAGTTCTCGTTTGGCCATGTCCGTGTTAACGGAAATGTGCCGGTCAACGGGGGTAATTCCGGGTACTCATTACACACGTACATAATACATTCAATTAAATGCCGGGGGGGAGCGGTGTCAATACTCTGGAGGATGAGACCAGTTACAGAGGCCTACGTCTCTCCCCCGGCAATCCGTATATTAAGTGTGAACACAGAACAGTACCTACCTGCATCTTGTTCCCTAGCAAAGGCTTAATACCGCACATTACATGAAAACCTGGGTGAACGTAGTCGCGATTAACTACCCCATACCTCCACTGGGGGACATTATGAAAAAGGGCATTCGACACTACTCTAATATCCTGAGACTGATTACTGACTTATCCCTGATCAAAGGTACTACAGGGAATTTACCAACACCCATTCCAAATAGGGGATACAGACCCCTATACGTACCCACAGGTATCACTGACAGTAGGTACCGACACAAGCCCAAACGGTAGGCTGTGTGAATGGGTACTTACCATGGAGGTCATACCTACCTGGAGCAGGATGGCAATCCTCTATTCAGTTGTCAGAGCAGAGTGACAGACGATACCCCCACTACGCCAAACAGGGGGCATACTGAACACCTGACGGGTCTTAAACATCAGCTAATCTATCAGTGTGTAAATCGTTGTCAAAGAGACATGATAACATCAGAAGGATTATAATCCCTATTATTTAATCCCTGTATATGGTACTGTACTGAAGATACCTGGGGTTAATAACTGTCTCGCCCTGTCAGCCACGCAGACCGGCAAGACCCCAATACTGAGTGGAATGAAGGGTATTACCATCACCCACCGAGTGTAGGCGTGCACCGGAGTGGGTGGTAGTGGCGTTGCCGGGACCCTGGGAAAGATAGTTAGTGATACTGGGAGTAAGACGAGCAGTAAGTATAGTTGTGATCCGTGGCACCAGATCCAGGATCCAGAAGTCCAGAGTCATCAAGTTCATAAGCCAAAGTCCAGGGGTACGAGTCAGCAAGGTAGATCGTGATAGCAGTGGTCCGGCGAAGCAGAGGTAGTGTCCCACAAGCGAGGCTCAACATGAAAGAGATCATATGAAGAACCGCAGCGGCAAAGGGTCAGGAAAAGAGCGCGAACAAGTGAAAGGAGAGCAAAGGCACAGGACTGCAACACAGGATACAGATCTGCTATGCAGAGCAAGACGATAGAAAGGACAGACAGGTTTATAAAGGGAGGGAACACCAATGGAGAGAGAGGAGGAGACAGCGGTGAGATTGGAGACAGCAGGGATGGTGAAGAGGAGACAGGGTAGGAGGACAGGGGAACCAGTAAGAGATCGCTGCAGTAGGCTATGGGAGGGGAGATCGGCGTAAGGTTGTCAAACCCCTAGAAGAGGAGCGTCGTGTGCGCGCCCTTCTGTAATTGAGATTGCGCGCACAGGCTGCGTCACGTAGGTGCGGCGGACGCCGCGCCGCGGGGAAACCCTCGCAGAGGAGGATGGAGGAACGGAGTGGGGAACACGCTGCCTGAGTAAGGGCGTATGGGAGAGGATAAGATACCGAGGCGGCTGCTGAGAGTGGGAACGCCGCAGACAGGAGCACGGGAACCGGCGTGGTACGCGCAAGTTCGTGGAGGGGCGACGCCGTGGTGGGTGACCGGAACGTCATGGAGATGCTTGGAGAGGGATAGGAGTGGGTGTACAAGAAGGGAGAGAGGCTGGCAGGAAGGGGATAGGGACAGAGGAGGTGAGCGTGTTGTGGAATACAGGGGCCAGACGGGGAAGGGATACCCTGTACCTCACAATCAAACACAGAGTGACCAGCATAGGATTGTACTAGGCATCTAGACAAATATATTAGTCCAGTTCAATTTTACCAAAAGTCGAGACATTATTCACAGAATTCACCAATTATATACTGTGCGCAGGTTTTTGGAAATGAACAGGTTGTTGTTTTGTGTGTACCGACAATAGTCGTTTATTTAGGAGCTTTTTTATTATAATCTTGAGAATAATAAAACATATTTTTATTTTTCTAATCCAGTTTCCCTTAGGGACTTGAGTGCAATTCATCTGACCGTTTCTCTTGGTTTTGGGTTCAATGTCTTTTGCCTCGCTAGCAGGTACCCCTGCAATTCTGTACACAAGCGATGGCGAGGGTATTCCCATCCACATCTTTAAACTTGAGAGTAGAGTTACGTCTTAGGTTTGCGCTTTATTGCGGTATGGATTACGGTCAACACTTCTCTGCGTATGCCATTAGCGACAGTTCTAATATGTTTGGGAGCGTCCTGCTACAAACGGGATGACGTCAGGCAAGGGGGACAGGGGGCGGAGGAAAGAGCATGGGGACGATATAACCGCACATGAACGGAGAGGAGTGTAAGACCCCCCTTGTTGTTATATGCTGATTGACTCTTAAATAGGGGAGCTTTACTATTTTAAAGGTTTTAATATTAGTGTGTGTCACTTGACAGAACTCAATCCACAACACACTCCCCCACTCTTCCCTGTCAAATCAACACCCCATTCACTTTCCCTGATCACGCACAACATACACATCCCTCCTCATTCCGCATCACACAACACATCCCCCCTTTCCCTGCATTGGAAGCTATCTGATGGTTTATAGAGCCTATCCATGTGAGACCGTCGCTATAAAAATCAATTCCTCGGACTACAGAGATTTAGGGTCTCCGTGCGCACATCGTCTGCTCCGTATATAAGTGCATGCAAGGGATTCAAGTGCATTTTTGTTTTGCGCACCTTAAGTAAGATACTGTAACGTTAGCATTTCCACCCAGGAACACTAATTAAGGAAATTTGGTCTCGGTATCGGTCCTATATCAATCATTGGGAAGGAACAGCAGTGACTAGAGGCAAAATCATTAGTCTTATATTGCAACTAACTAAAGCAGCAAAAATCGTGGAAATCCTACTTTTTTCTATAACAAATAAAATCATTTCGTGTATCATTTGATAATAGTAACTGTTATTTAGTTTTTTCTTTTTGTTTTCATCAGCTTTAATGCCATGTAGATTATTTTTAAAGCATCCTTTGATTTATAGCTAGGGGTTGTAAGCCCAACCCCAATGCAGTTGCAAGATATTGCAGGCATGCAAGATCTTTGCAACCACTTTCTGTTGTATAATTTGTTGCAAATATTGCCCATCAGTTTGAGCTGCAAACTGAAACAATTGATCAAGGGTTGCAGCTAGTAATCATATGGATACATTGTGCTGCTGAGTTAACTCATTAGCAGTCCTTATGTTGTCATCACATCAGACTTTTGACGATTTATAACAGGAGCAGCAAAACGATTGCCACTTAGGTAAAAAATTTAGATATTAATACATGGTCCATACTTTAATATACTACAATAATAAAAGAAAAAAAGTGGAAATAGTTTGGCTGCTTTAATACCTTCTTAAAATGTTAGCTAGGTGAAACATGTAATACTTTGGCATGATTTCATTCTGGAGAATACATTCAACAGGATTACATTCGTATGATGAAACGTCTAAAAACTTCCTATTTATGGCTGTCGCTGGTGTAAGGTTCGCTAAGGCAGGGGGCAAAAAGAAAGTTATATGAACAGAACTAACTCGAAAATATTGATTAATAAATTTTATGTTTGTGTAGCTATGTGGAAAACCGGTTGTTCAATTAGAGCTATGTTTATGTCGCCAGAGCTTTTATCAGTTTTTATTTGACTAATGTGGGTCTTCCAACATCATTTGTTTCTAGCAGTGCATTAATACTAGGGGGGGGGAGAAAGGCGAGGTCAAGGAGGCGATGGATTCCCCTCTCTCATTGTCGCCCTCCATCGCCCGCTCCGTCACCCCGTGTTCTTATAGTTCCTCTCATTTCTCTTTGACCTATTTGCACCCACCACTTCCCCCAATGAACACATTTCCCGTCTTCAGCATATCTTTACTTTCACTCCTTACATATAATTAGTCTAACTTCTTATCTGCAAGCAAACTCTTCCCCTATCCCCCCTACACCCCCTTTAATTGTTCTTCTCTTTTTTTTCTCGCTACTCCTCCTTTTCTCCGCTTAACTTATCCCCTTTACCTACTATATCTATCTTCGGAGCTCTTTATAACCAGCCTTCAATTAACACTGTCCCGCTCCCTCCCTTCTTTTCTGCATCTTTTCACTTCAACGCCAATCCCTTCTCTCTTACTTTATCACCTTTCAGCTATGAACTAAAATGTTAAGCGCCAAATTTTTGGCTATCTACCACTTCAAACAGAGGGTCCTTACGAGAGAAATGTGTGTACCATGCATTTCATGGGTGGTTCAAAAAATAGAAGGCACAGACAGTCCAAAGGAAGAGCAATTATTTTAAAGAGCGCGATGCGTTTTAGTGGACTGCTGAATTCATGCTTGCCGATTGATTTCAAAGGCTAAAAAAAATAGCAGCAATCCCAGGATGCCTTTTTGGGCCCGCACAAGAAGAACATTTAAATAGTACTGTAGGTTAGAGACTGTGTAGATACGAGCCCGTCTGAGCCACGCACCAGTATCAAGAAAATGGGGAGAACCTCTCCTTGGATGTCGACAATTAATTGGAAAGCAGAAATCTCTGTGAAAGAGGGCACCAGTTTTTACTTAAAACGATTTTGAACAGCTGAATTAGCAAAGGATTCCTTCCCGAGTTAGGGCCTTCCTCTCATCCCAAAGTGCCCATTTGGATATTTAGGAACATGAAGTCATGGGGATTCGGCCAAAAAATGCACGATATCTTTGGCGGGTTTAATAAGCCCCTTAAAAGCAGATCATTTACGGCGGTTAAGTTACGTACCAATCACGCATTATGCCCAGTCAGTCATAGCTTGATGAATGCGCTACCGTACCGGCGCTTGACGGATCTGCTAATAGTATGTTCTACAAGTACAGTGGCTGCCTCACTGGAACGGTTGTTTTGGTACTGTAATGAAAAAAGCAAGATATGTTTTCTCTTTGAAAAAAAAAAATTTTTCTTACAAAAATTCTTACAGCTACTAAAACATTCATGCACAATACACAATAATAAAAATGTGAACAGTTGCATGACTGTGCTCTAAGAATTAAAACGTTGGGGGCCTATTGTCAAGATAAAAGAACCTTGTGGTGACCAATTGAAGAGCCAAACCCACGCAGGGTCCTCTGAATGAATGGGGAAGTTTTTGTCAATCAGGGTTCTTTCCCCTTAACCACGCGCAGAGCATAGTGCAGAACTAATTTAATGCTGAAGTTCCCTTCAGCAGGATGCACCGTAAGTTACCTTCGCTCCACTTCACGATGGGCTGTCTACCCAGCTAAGACTTTTTGGGCACCGGAGTGGACAAATGTGCACTTGGATGTACATGATAATGTAGTTAAGTGACGTTAAGCAAGGTAAAAAGTGAATGGTTATGGTTATCGTAACCGTACTGTGTTGCCCATGTAATAAAGTCTTGTTTCACACATACTTGAACAGCAGGTTGATGATTTGTAGTTATTTCTACTATGTGTAAGAATCATAGCAGACCCAAGTAAGTGGTTTGCCCAGGCACATTTCCAAGGCACTTCTCTGACAAAACCACCTGCAATTTTCCCAAAGTGGGAAACTGGTAGGGAAAATATGGAAAAGTAGGTCTCCCATATGTCTTTGATTGTAAATTTTTAGATGACTCTGTTTTTAAAAGGGACCGACTAATGTTTACTTTGTATGGACCACTGTACCTATCCCATGAGTTCCTGTCTGTATGTTATTATGTAAATCTGTTTTACATGAGTAGTGCACGCTCATTAAAAATAGCAAAAACCAACTCTTAAACTCGTACACACTTAATAAGCTCCAGTATCGTTTCATGACCTGTAATGGGTTTTGTGTGTGTGGCTTAACCAACCACCTGTTTTGAAGAAGTTACCCAATTGGAAACTGTGTGATTCAAATCAATTTTGGGAATAGTCCAGAATATTTCTTAACGGATCACCCTAAATATAAAATGTTTATTCAGACAAAAGAGTACCTCCACAATACAGACGAGGGTGAGTTATGCTCCTTCTCTGTCCAAAAGAGGAGGTTTAAAATTAAATTGTAATGCTGACCACAATTACTCGATCCACGTCAACTGAGTTGGCCATGGCTGGTAAATTTGAAGAAGCGACTGTATATGGTATTTGTTGACATTCCCTTGGCGATCTTTCAGTGGTGTTTTTCTTTGCTTGTTTTCATAGAAAAAGAGGTAACAAGGAACAAAAAAAAGTTTGTTCTATCTAGATCTAGAAAAGAACACCGCGCCTAGTGCTTGGCTTTATGCGAGGGGGGGGTGGGACTAGACGCAAAAAGTTCTAAAATATCTATATAATAGAACTCTCCCTTGGTCATGATAATCCTTTGTTGGCCTCACTATTGTTTTTCACAGTAGTAAATTTTAGAGTTAGGAGTTATATTGTAACCCTTCAGGCATGCAATGCATTGATTCCAATGGAATGAGTAACACCTGTTTGGAGTGACGTCAATTTCAATGTTCAGTTATAGACCGGAAATAATTCTGTAAAACACTTGATTGAGAAGTCCGGTGCCCACCTGTACATAACTTTGCATCGATCTTTACGGTTGATTCCATTTGTAAGGTGGATGACGCAGAAGCGAGAACAGGTGTTAAACCTAAAAAGGGTCTACACGCAGATTACACAAATGCTTTAATAGTAGCGATTCTACTAACGTTTATCATAAGCCCAGTTATGGATTCTGCCCATTTAAAATACAAACGTATCAATTGCCATAATATTGTAATATGTAGATGCCAAACTAATTAGGGATTGTGTGTGCGCAATTTGAAAATGCAAGATGGCGTGAATTAATATCAAACAGTCCCCCATGAAATAAAAAACTCAACACGGAATTGAAACAAAAGCCCAAACTGTTTGTAACTTTTAATGAGAGACACTAAGGTGGTAAGGGGCCAAAACCAAACTCGGTGAAACAAGTAAGCAAAAGATCAAAAAACCAATCAGTGAATGCCATATTAAAAAGTGGTTGCAGGTCATGACCCAATCTGCTGTTAAAGCTCATTGGCAACAGGGAAAAAGATCAATGGATCAATGTGTGATAATAAGGGACATGCCCACTGGGGCTCATGGGAGTGATGACCAAGAGCACTTGTCTGCAATGAAACCCTGCATGACGTTTGCAATGAAGTGATGAATGAGTCGGTTTGGGGACCTTTGTGAGAGCATGCGATCATTCGAAATTGAATCGATATCACGGAGGTTGGTGGGGCCAAAACGCCGCTACCAAATGTCCTGCGTGAAACACACTCATGGGTATTTTACTATATCTTTGCTCTTTCTTTCTAAGTTTTCTAATTCGCCATAAACATTTAATCAGTGATGGAAATCTCCATGTGTCCGTTTTAAATTTAAAAGATGGTGCATTTAGTATACACGATTGTTCTCTCGATTTTTAGTTCATTTTATATATAGATAATGAGAATCTATAGATATATTACAATAAAAGTGAGTAAATGGCCTGTAATGCATTATGAAGAAAGAAAATATGCCCAGAATGTTTCATAATCATTCAGTTGATCCATTATGTCGTTTGTACAGTTTTTATTTTAATGTGAAAAAAAAAAATCATGGATGTGAAGTGTAAATCAAGAATTAGAATGTATAAAATTGAAGGTACTGGTTGCAAATTATAAGTCATTTAAGCAATCTATTCTATCGTAGCTCGTGTATATTAATGACATGTTCCGTTAAATTGTTATTCTATACTTTCTGTTGAATTTATTCTGCAGTCGAACTGACCCTGAATCCACTTATATAAAAAACATTTTCTATTTCCTGGAGAGACACTATTAGATAGTACAGTGGATTCCATTACTCATGTTAAATATTGGTTGGATGATCTATGATTACTGTTATCGAGAGCCAAGGAAAAAAGTGTTCAAAGGAGAAGGCAGACCCAGCAGATTGTTTGTAGGATGTGGGCTATTATTGTATGATGGACTCTTTTTATCTCTTTTGAACACCTCTATTTATTTGGAGGCCCCCCCCCCTCCCCCAATACATTACATTGAAAAAGTGCACCCTTCCCAAGTATTTTTGTTTAACTAAAACATATTGAGAGAGTGCTCACATTGAAGAACTACTGTACATTAATGGGTCAGGTCGAGCGGCTCCGCCAATAGGGCCAAACCAGCTCTGTGATGTAATCGGCCACGCCTCCCCATCGTGCTTCCCCTAGGCCACAAATCGCGTCTGCCTGCAGTATATAAAAAAGAATTGCCTAGCCATGGCCTCGGACTAAGCCTACAGGAAGTGTTTTTTAAACAAATGTTTTAGTTTTAAAGCGGGCAGGTTAAACTTTTAGCAGGCCACAAAAAAAGCTGTTTTGAAACAACTAATCAATGTAATTGTCTACTTCGAAAAAATATATTACAGTTGATAGTTTTTTGTTGGAAAACGATGGATTTCAATCATTATCAGTAGTTACATGTGTAGCTGTTTCACTATGTAATTATTTGCAACAAAATACATGTGATCTGCTTTATGCGTGACATACCTGTTATATCAAAAAAACGTGACATAAAATTGTCTCTCTTTCTTGGCCCCCTTTATTCCTCCCCACACAAAAAACCTTTTCCAGTGTTATATGTATGGTGGGCAGTAGCGGAAGCCCGATGTGGATAGCATTTTTTGCAATATAATTATCGCAATAGACAAAAAGAAAAAACGTTATAGCTTAAAATATACATGTAGCACATACGTGGCGTGAACTTGGGGTTGGTAAAGTCAGTGAAGTCATTAACAAGCTCCGTTGGATCTGGCCCTATATCGCTATTTTGGTTTCAAAAGCCTGCTTTGATGATGTTATGTATGTAGTCTTTTCTTTAGATAGCGCCATTATGTACATATATTAGCGCGTAACAGCAGTAACCATGTGATAATCAGTGGTCGACAAACACCAAAAAACTACTCGCCACTAGTCCCACGTGTGCGCTTGGGCACAATAGGAGATGCCCACGAGTTCATTCAACTCGCCCGGGGCGTTGCAATGTATAGGTTTGCGAACACTGGTTGATATCATATAAAAAACAAACCATACAAAAACACAAAGGAAGGGAAGACGTGCTTCAGACCATAAAATAACATTAGGACAAATAAGTCCTTGCTCCTTCTTAGGATGCGGTCCCAGTGATGCTACAGCGGCACACCTCGGCGGTGCTGTGGATAAGCACTGCCCCTCAATGGGGCTGGGCCCAGTACTCACTTCCACTGAAGGTTGCAAAAAAGCCGCGCCTATGAAGAGTGTTTTAAAACATCAATGACATTGAGTTTAGAACGTGCGATGGAAGAGGTGCCAAAAAAAAAAGGTAGGGTCAAAAAAGGAGGGAGAAAAAGCAGACACGTGAGAAGGGTAAATGGAAACGAACCTCTTCTTGCAAACCCGAAAAACAAAACACCCTCCAGTAGCAAATCTCCCTCTATGAATGAAAAGACCAGCAGATCGCGGTTGTTGTTAGCGTTGTGGACGCGCCGCTCAACCACGAAAGGCCTGGCGCGTCGTGCACGTGAGAATGGAACTCACCATTGGATGCGTCCTCGCGTTCGAAGACCGACGCATGTAAAAGAATCAGTTAAAATATGAGTCCACAGTGTGATGGCCAGTCACGTGAGCGTTCACGGATCATGCCCTAGAAACCACGCCCCCACCTCCACGCATCTGGAACGGACCAGGAAAACGCTCCGCTACCTAAATGTGGGGCCTCACAAGCGAGTGCACGCATATGCGCGGGCTTTGCAGCATGGATGCTGCAGCTTATGGCAGCAGCCCCAGTAGGCAGTAAACCTCCTACAGCGCACGCCTCGGACTGCGCGTGCGTGCAAACTCCGGGCCTCCTCCACCCCCCCCACAGTAAATCCAGTAACCAGTTCCTTAACTATCATGCCCTTTCACCAGGCGGTGCGCGACTGTTTTCAGGCAGGAAAGGGGAATAAGAGCCGAGTTTGCTGCGGAGGAAGCGACCACGCCCCACCGGCCAGCGCAGCCACTGAGGGCGAACCAGCGGCGTGAGGTCATGGGACACACGCCCATGCCAAACCCACCGCCACACAACCTCCCGTCGCAAATGCTCCCTCTCCCCACAGATAGCCGGTTTTGTGGCAGCTGCTGTGCACGCGCCGCGGGCGGCGTGCCACAGTGCTGACTGGGAATCGCCCATCCACACACAGTTGTTCCTACCTCCCAAAAGCAAGGACGTGGACATTCATCTCAAAGGAACTAAACCGTTCTCCATCAACGCCATGCACCCTTGCATCCTATTATATCATAAATCATATCATAAGCACAGTTATGGAGTCTGTACATTTAAAATACCAAGTATCTAAATTATGCAAATATGTACATATGCAAGATGAACTAATTAGTATTTGTGAGACTGTAATATTACTGTAATCTACAGTAATAGTGCCAAAATAGTACAGTAATAGGAAAAACACTTTTATGTGCAGAGTAAAAATGAATAAGCTCAAAAAGGTTGCCCTCAAATCCTAATATACCCAAGGGTTTCAACCCAATACTCATAGAAGTAACAGCACAAGTATTTATAAAGACTAGGGAATGAACACAAATCAGGATATACTGGGTTATCTATAAAAGAGCCTGTTGTCTGTCAGTCAGGAGCATATGTAGACTCCCCAAGACGATGTTGTGTGATTTGATGATGAAACCTAAACACCGGAAACTGTTGGTATGATACAATATAGGAGCCCCCCCCTTAGGGGGGAAGGTGTTGCACTGGTGGTTAATTTAAAGTTAAATACTTTTTTTTCTCTCCTGTTTTAATGCTTCATTCTGTGTTATCCTCTTGTTGAGGGGCTGATTAGTCTGTTTTCTTGGGGGAGTGCTGATGTTTTGCAACAGAGATATGCGACTTAGTCGTTTGCGGCTGAGATTGCTGAAGCTTGGGCCTTCTCAGAAAACTTCGTGGGTGGTTGGTTTTTAGAGAGTAGGGCTAAGAGGAAAGTGGAGGGGGGGGGGGGTTTGTTAAAGGGGAGGGGGTGGGGGGGGGGTTGTTAATGAGAGGTAGGGGAGAGGTGGGGGGGTGTCGGAATGTTACTTATGGGGTGTGTGTCACTAATGCAGGGTGGGTGTGGGATTCTTCAGTGACTGTGGGTTGATGGTGCAGCCGCAATAACTGCAACGGTGGAGTTATTGATCGGCATTAAGCGTGGCACCATTATCGATTTGAGTCACAGTTTTCAAGTCTGAAATGGAAAAAAATACTCCCGAGTCAGCAAACCCATGTGAGCCTGGTGGTACTTAGTAGTATGTTTGAATATATTATGTTGCAAAAATGTTAAAGATATGTGGTGAAAAACCACTATACAACAAATAGAGAAGTATTTGTGCTTGAAGAGTAGATTGGAATACGCAGTATTATACAGGGTTCGTTTTACTTCCCATTAAAAACCCAACAAAAAGTTTGAAGTATTTTCACATTCTACTCAGAAACCTTGGAAAAAATAAAAAGCTGTGATGGGTAAAATGCTGTTAAGATCCATACATACGCTAGGTTCACACTTTTTGCTACTCCAGTTTTCCAGCCGACATTGAAGAAAGACGCTAGCCTTTTAGATGATTGTCTTAAGTGGCAGGCTACTATGTGGCAGACCATCAGGACACGTCTCTTCAGTAAATTGAAGGTCTGGATTTCCAGGCAATTCGAAAAAAATTAAAGCCATGACACCACGAAATAACCGTGGAAAGGACTAATACAGCGTCCCCTTGAAGATTAATGCTAGATTTGAGGCCCTTTCTCCTGTGAGACCAGTGGGAAACCCCCCGTTTAGTCGTTTAAGAACAAGAACACAGAAATAACAGGTTAGGTCACCGTTGGGAGTAGGCCATTTATGACAAACGTGTAGGGGAATTAGGGACAGTGCATAATTTAAGAATATTTAGTAATATTTTTTTTCCCATTTATTTACTTAAAGAAGCAATCATAAATCTCATTAATACATATTGCTTGAACGCAGCGAGATTGTACATCGTTGCCACTGGAAAAAAACTGGATGCACCCACTAGGGACAATGGGAATCGAGAATAAGAATATGGAAAGGTTATGAGGATGGAGCAAGCCAACTCTCATATATAACTACTGACACAGGGTAAAAGTTAAAATGTGAACTCTCTGGCGACCATGGTCAGAGTTCACCTAAAACAGAACATGGTGAAAAGAAAATGAAGATTACAGTAGGAGAGAGGGCTATTCTGCCAAAATGAGGAAACCTAAAGGGATAAAATGGGGTTTATCAACCACGGATATTGACTGATTTTAGCTTGCATATCAACCAAATGTTTCTTTTGATTTTGTGTGTTTTGTTGGTGACTACTAGATTTGTTTATTTTAATAACTATACATATACCTATGTATTAATATCATTTTTAATTGTACTTTTAGTATGGTTTTTGTAGTGTATATTTTGTGTTGTATGTCAACCCTTACCCTACGTAGGCGTATCCCTGAATAGGGGTCAATCATGTTGACTGATGTGATATACACTTATAACTTAATCCCTGTTTGTCGGAAGCTTAAGGGCATTAAGTACATGGACTTCTACTATGGATTTACTAGGCCGGGGACAAGCACAGCACAGTCAGTTTGTTGGGGAGGGGGGGGGGGCCTGCTCATCTCCCTAATCGTTTGTTCTAGGCCCAACTAGGCCAACCTCCCCTTACGTCAGTTTGTGGCTGTTACGGACAGGCAGTAGATAGTAGGGCTATGCCCCTGTAGCTTGTCGTTGAGGGATAATACAGGAACAGCAGCATACTGGCAGTTGGTG
The DNA here is from genome assembly GCA_036426205.1 of Ascaphus truei. Lineage (NCBI taxonomy): Eukaryota > Metazoa > Chordata > Amphibia > Anura > Ascaphidae > Ascaphus > Ascaphus truei. Next base: position 40,281 of record WSYH01005398.1, read on the forward strand.
GTCTGGGAACAGACCTCACACCGACCTCTAGAGGACAGGAGGAAGCGACGGAGTCGCGGATCATTGTTGGGTAGGGTAATACCCAAGCCGCAGGAAGGACACAGCATGCCCGGGGTGGAGGCACCCGGCGGTACCCCCAGCAAAGTGCCCAAACACACTATAGTGCAGCACTGACCAAATTAAGGGTGAGGGGTTTTATATCCTTGTGTGAGACCAGGGAGGTTGGGTGCTGAGGGCCCTGATCAGGTACTTGTAGAGACTGTGGAAGGAGTGTGGGAATTGGTGGGTGCGTACGGGAAGGTGGAGGCATTGGCGGGTTAGGGCTGTGGATTGTAACCAGAGCCATTACTTAGTCTTGTAGTAAAGTGGGATGGGATGGTCGGGAAAAAGGGGGACGGGGGGGGAAGGGAACAATGTGGGTGGAGGGGGGGGTTGGGGGGAGGGGGGTGGGGGGTAAGGGATACTCCCCCCCAAATTAAAACACCACTAAAAATGAACACACCAATAAAAAAAAAACAAAAAGGGTAATTCCACACAGTAGAATCGTTACCGGTGAATGCGTTGAGGACCACAGACCAGTATACAACAGAGCTCACTGACAGCGAGGCTCAGACCTACTGTGAGCCACAGGATGCACCACACACATTACCTAACAGCCACACATCGTCCAAGGGGTGGGGGAAGGGGGGAAAGTGCGATACACGTGTGTGTATGAGTTTTGTATCGTACGGGGTTATTCCTAAGCTGTGTTCGTGCCATTGGGGTTTTTTACAGGGAAACCCCCATTGAACTGATATGAACTATCGACGCAGTTCTTAAATGATCCTGTAGGACACGATGCTAGTAGCCAGTAGTACTCTGAACTAGCTGGGAGCACACCAGGGGAAACACAAGGGGGCTGATTTTCAATCTATGGAACTAGCGCATACATTATGGTAACATAGGGAAATTAAATATGATAGAAGTTTCCCAGATGTTTTGACATCCCCCCCACTTCCCTATTTTATAGTGCAGAAAGCACAGTAATTTCTTAAGAAGTTAAGTGGCAATAGGTCTTGTATTCTTGTACAAAAAAATTGATATGGTGGGTTCAAAATCACTCAAGGTGTGCTCGTGTTACTCTTGAAATGACTCATGTTGGTGTTTCTAGTAGAATTTCAAAGGAAAGTGAAGTACACTGTTATCCTAGTAGTAATTCTATGTTGAGGAGGAAAGGATTAAAACTGTGAGAAATATTTCACGTGCCAAAATTATATTAAAAACACAACTATGAGAAAAAAACATTAAATGATTTGGGGTCTTAATTCTTAATAGATGTCTCTGTAATGTTATTCTTTCTTATCAATAATTCAAGCATGTTGTTTTTTTTTGGTGTTAAAACAAATATCTTATTTACGGATTGAGATACCGGAACCAGGGCTTTGTTTGTAATATAGATGCTGGTCCCCGTGCCAATCTTTCTCCTGCTAGCTCCGTCGTATTTCTGGCAACGTAAGCCTGTGAAATCACGTTGCCATGGCAAATGGCACAGAGTGTTCACGCGCGTCATTTGCCGCTCGGAGTTGAGTGAAGGTAAGCGTAAAAGTATTGGTACGCTGTGACGCTGTGTACCGTCACAAAAATAGGCCCTGACATAATCCATACGTTTGAACTTGCTTCTCTCTAACACCATACAACGTTCACTTCGATGTAGAAGTCCACCAGTTAGAAAGTAAAAGGCAACCCAATCAGATGGGCTGCAAATAAGTCACATTTACTGCTGTTACACACCAAAGGTTAAAACACACAGTTGTTGTGTTTTTTTTAAGGGGACACACCTTCTAAGTACGTCATAGAGGGGGTACCGTGTGAGCAGCGGCTGACGCTGAGGCTGGCCTGAACTCGGTCAGGAGCGAGAACACAGGGACTGGCAGGAGGCAGCAGATGCGCCGATCGGGCGGGGGGCGGCGGAGACGGAGGGCATGATGTCGAGGGCCAATTGCCGCCGAAGCGTCAAGTACAGGCACGTCGCGACTCATGACGCTGCTTCGTGCTGATGGTTGTTTGTCAGGCGACAGCGCGCTGAGAAAGAAACAGGCTCTATGCTGTCGGCTTGAAAATCCCAGTGCCTCAGCACAGCCTGGGACGCTCAGTGAGCACCTCTAAAGACATCCTCATTGAGGGATGGACCAGGGTCCCCGCGGAACGTCAGGGTGCTCAGAACGGAGTACCCCCTCTATGGACGTAGCTACTGAACTCTGGGCGTACAATGTCTGAAACCATGCGTATAATAGATGAAGAAATTGTATGAGCACATTGGCATGTAAGTCAGTTCCCCAAAACTGCTTTACCTCATAATCCCACGCAGGCAATTGACACTGCAGTAGTGAAACTTGGGGAATGACATGAACATGAGCATATTCATTCCAGGAGTCTCTGACGTAGGCTTGACCAGTAGGCAGGTTTCTAGAGCTGGCTCTTAGACGTTTGTCAAGATGTTTCTATTAAATGATGGTGTCCCTTTTTGTCTTTCTTTCTACCATAACGTTTTGGTAACGTTATTGCAGGACTCTCTATGCATAATGCCAATCTTGGAACAACGTATTTGTGACAAGTTTGCTGGGTATACATCCGTGCCGTATATGTGGGCCTTTCTGTAAATAGTACAAAGAGGCCACAAAAATTAAGTAAACTTTCCCTGTCTGAATGAAGCAGCATCAACTCCCAAATCAAGTTCTTATGTGGTATTTTTCCCCTGTATTTGAAACACATTCAAAGCTTGGTTTACTTTTGGCAGTACAAAGATGTTTATTTTTATTAAACGACAGAATGAGGAGGCTGACATGCAGTGGCCATATTGTTTTCCCAGACGAAAACAAATTCTTCATACAAAAACAGTGGTTGACCAAACCGTCACTAGAGAGTATATCTAGTAAAATATATTATGATGGATCAAGGGGTTTTGTGTGCATCAGGAAATAATCTAAAGTGTGATCACAGGAATCAAAAAAGGTCCCCGAAAATACAGCACTCTTTGCAAATAAGGAGAATTAGTAGGGCTATATTAGTCCATGAGATATATATCTTAGGTGGTTTAATGACCTAATGATCGGCTCTACTCAAGAATCATCCAATGGGCCACAAAAATAACATTTATTACATCCAAAAAATATATATACGAGGGGGAATAATATTTACAGTGAATTTCATTTTTAAATCCCCGGGCGGGTGTCTGTGTGCCTGTGCGACTAGGTAATGTACTGGGATAAGTGTACATACAAGGGTGTACATATAAGTGGATAATATTAAATTATCCCTAGTACCATGTATTCATACACCCTGGGTAGACAGAATACAGGATGGGTATCGGTGTATAGGAAGTTCTAAAGTATTTCTGTATATGTTCCCAGGAGGAACACCAACTGGTTAGCATGGTACAGCATAACTCAATGCCTAGGACAAATTGAGATAATACTCCATTGAGTGCTAGGTCTGAAAGCTTTTAGAGGATAGCTTGGTAATGGCAGGCTAGATTGGATGGCGTCCATAGAGGAATGGTGACATCACGGGCAGCCTCCCCCGTGCTGTGGATCACAGGCCACAGATTGCTGACGCACGCATAGACTTCGCTAATATCCAACTCGACCCACCCCCGCCCAAAAAAACAACACATTACTGGCTCAGACTGGGCCATATTCTAACTTGAGCCACACCTTATTACAATGAGCAGTCAACCTTCTGTTTCAATATTGTCCCCATTCCCTCTAGAGTTAAGATCTCATGAGCAGGGGCCCCTCATACCTCTTTGTAGCGGTGGCGAGTGGTTCCCAAACTTTTTCGGTTCAAGGCTCCCCAAGGCAATCAGAATTTTTTCAAGGCTCCCCCAAGACGATCAGGATTTTTACGCGGGCGCCCAAAGCAGCTAAAAACAAAGGTGTTCTGTAAATACATACTAACAGTTGGCAGTCGCGCAGTTGATGTCTCTCTCAGACACTCTCACACACTCAGCTATATCTGGACCTCACCTATCTCTTGGACCGCACGCGAGCGCCGGACCGCACGCGCGAGAGGGAAAACGCATACGCGGCGCCGCGCGGACACCGCACGAGGGCTCGAGGAACAGCAGCGGGGCGAGGCGCGACCGCACGCGAGCGAGAGGACCCGCTAAAGAAGAGAAGAGGAGGACCTAACTTATCTATCTATCCTATGACCACGAACCTAACTTCTCTCTCGGAACTACTCTATATCTCATGACCTCCACTCCTCTCTATCTGAACTCCAATCTCTATCTCTGACCTCACTCGCTCTATGACCCTAACATATATCTCTGACCCACTCTATCTGTCAGACCACCTCTCTATCAGGAACTAACTCTCTCTATCTCAGAACTCACTCTCTCTCAGAACATCTCAAGTCTATATCGACCTCTTCTCTATATTCTCTCTCAGACTCTCCTTCAGGCAGGGACCTCAATCTCTCTCAGACCTCAAATCTATCTTCAGACCTAACTCGCTTGACCATCACTCTCCTCTGACATTCACTCTCTCTATGACCCACTCCTCTCTCTCTGACCTCACGCTCTCTATCTCTGAACCTCCTCTCTCTCTCTC